>JASDQU011402724.1:0-15428 GCA_032191745.1 Picea mariana | reverse complement strand
TTTCCTAGGCTAGGCGACATTTTATTAGGGGAAAAGTTTAAATCTTCCTTAACACGTTAGTAGTCCTAAAGCCATCTAGGTTTATCTAGTTATTAAATCACAATGCGACATGCCCTTCAGGATGCACTAGTTGCTCCAACGGTGCCACTTGTCTCTTTTTGTTTCTCTTGCACGATGTGCCCTTCAGGACACACTAGGTGCTCCAAGTGTACCACTCGTCTCTTTCCATTTTTCTTGCATGAAATGCCCTTCAAGATGCACCACGTGCTCCAAGGGTGCTACTTGCCTTTGGACTGACTTGGTAGACATAAAAAACCCCTGGAGTCAATACTCCACCAGGTGATCTTGTGGGAGACTAAGGGCCTCTAAGGAATAAGGTCCCTGCCTTATTGCGCGCCCCTTAGAATCATCGTGAGCGACTGTCGCAATCGACCCTCACGACATCGTGGGTCTTCTCGAACTAGGTAATCATTAACCTACAGTTCGAGCCATGGAAGGAGTGCTAGTAGGCTGTGGCAGGGCTGCTGTCCACACCTCTCCCTCAACATCTTTGGTAGTCGTGCCTGACCCCTCTACTCCACATGTGAGTCTGGTCGGCAAGCTATCTTTAGCCTACATCATCAACGAATCATGTAAGAAATACATCCATAATCATATCATATAATCAGATGCCCTAATATCACATATAAAACAATCAAACCCAAATGGTTCACTCCTCGACTCGATCCAGAGTCCAAGGGGTTCCATCGATGCCTCTGCATCCTCGAGGTCCAAAATCCTACACACTCAGGAAAATCGAGTCAATAGCACTTGTCTATGTCAATGCAAAAAAACAACACATCATCAACCCATAATGCCTCATAATCAAAATCAAATGCTTAATAGTGTAATAATTCGGATCACTTGCAAGCAAGTGTCCTCAAAGAATAAGTTTTCTTAGTGCGCACAAGAGAGGGATGTAACATACACCCCCTCTTGGTCTAAACTTCGTCCCAAAGTTTCACAGTATATAAGTGCCGAAATGATGTGTATCACAATGTCATAAGTCTATTTATGAAACATAAATGGAAATTGTTGGCACATATCATATGCATCCTCCCAGGTCATTGAATGCGGCCTATAGTTGTCCCACTGGACCTTGACCTGATCTACTGTTTGATGTCATAGCTGTCGAATGCGATGATCCAGGATGCGGATCGGCTCAACCGTCAGCACACCCTCATTTGACACCCACAAGGTGCTCAAGTCAAAACATGTCTAGGATCACTAATCATTATGTCTCATACAGAGACGTGAAAGAAATCGTGCATACGCCTCAAGAGTTAGGCAAGGATAGTCATTAGGCCACATGCCTCTCTTTTCCATAGTCTTGTAGGATCCCATGAACCTAGGAGATAGTTTATCCCCTTTTCCGAACTTGTTCCAACTCTTATGCGGTTTCCACCGTGAAAATACTGGATCGCCACATTGTAACTATGGTCAACACGATGCGCATTGACATAACTCTTCTGCCAATCCTACACTTCATTGATCCTTTGTCTTAGTTTGCATTTAATCTTCCAATTATTGGATCGCTTCCGGCCCCACCAGGACCCTATCCTCAAACCGATCCCAACTCAAAGGCATCCGACACGGTCGCCCGTAAAGAAACTTGAAAGGCACCATCTTAATGGTGCTTTGGTAACTGTTGTTATAAGTGAATTATATCAGTGGAAATAATTCTTCCCAACGCGTTTGTTGGTCCATCACGTACATGCACAACATGTACTCCAAGGTTTGGTTCATTCATTCGGTCTGCCCGTCAGTCTCTAGGTGATACGTAGTACTGAAATTAAGTTGGGTTCCCAAGGCCTCTTGGAAACTAGTCCAAAATCGTCCAGTAAATACTGATCATCGATTGGATATAATCCTCTTAGGCACGCCATGCAGCCTCACAATCTCACTCATGAAAACTCTAGCTATGTCAGGTGCCTGATACGTCATACGCACAGGAATAAAATGAGCACTCTTCGTCAGAGCGTCGACTACTACAAAAATCGAGTCATGTCTCCTTGCCATCAGTGGCAATACAACAATGAAATCCATCGAAATAACCTCCCATTTTGATTCCGGAATAGTGTGTGGTTGTAGTAATCCTGCTGGATGTCTATGTTCAGCCTTTACCTGCTGACATTCTAGACACCTGGCCATGTAGTTGACTATATCAGTCTCCATTCCCTTCTAGAAGAATAAGGGTTTAAGGTACGCCCTCATCTTCGTGACTCCCGGGTGAGCCATGTATACTGCTCTATGAGCCTCGCTTAAGATCAAGCTCCTCAACTTGTCGTTCGGTGGTACATAAATATGATTTTTAAACCTTAGTAATCCATCGTTGTCAAATGCAAATCCTTCAAATCTTGGTACCATCATTGTGTTTTGTCCGATGAAACCCTCGACCTCTTTGTACTAGTCATCGTCATGATGTAAAGTTAGAATCCTTTCATGTAGATTCATTTGAAGAGGCAACATCGAAAAGATGCATGGTCTCCGACTCAATGCATCTGCCACTCGGTTCACTGTTCCTTTTATGTAAGTAATCTCGAAGTCGTACTCACTAAGCAATTCTTACCAACACCATTGTCGCGTGTTCAGGTCGCTTTGCATAAAGATGTGTTGTAGTCCATAGTGGTCCGTCTTTAGTTCAAATTTTCATCCAACAAGGTAGTGTCTCCAAACCTTCAATGCATATACGATGGCTAACAACTCCAAATTATGCATCGCGTAGTTCTCCTCATGCCTTCTCAGTTTCCTCGAGATGTAAGAAATCACTCGACCGTCTTGCATCAAGATTCCACCTAAGCCTTCCTTGGACGCGTTAGTGCATACCAAGAAGTCTACGTCCATGTCAGGGACCTTTAGTATCGGTGTTGTTGTCAAAAACTCCTTGAGCCTCCGAAATGATTCTATGCATTTCTCGGTCCAAACAAACTTCTTGTTCTTCTTCTGTAATTCCGTGATCGGATTTTCTATCTTTGAAAATCCATCGATGAACCGTCGATAGTATCCCGCTAAACCCATGAAGCTACGTACTTTCGGGACATTCATCAGTGCAGGCCATTCCATAAAATCCTCGACCTTTGCTGGACAGGAATGATTTTAAGGATGGAAATTTATTTCAAAATGCAGAAACCTTGGTGAATCTTACTAATCCTTCATATGTGAACTATAAATGTTTGGCGATATTTTTGTAAAATTATTCAAATTTCTAAGTATTTTATATAGTTTTTATAAAATTTTGATGATTTTTAAGGTAAAATAATTTTATCCTATAGAATTTGGGAATATCATTTTTAAAATAACGAATCTCGTTTTTGGAAATACCATGGAAAATTAGCCCATGAGCGAAATTTATCCCCTAAAATCATCCTTGTTGCTGGATCCATGACGATACCTTTGCCAGAGATGACATGCCCTACGTAGTGAATCTTCGATTGATAAAATGAGCAATTGGACAACTTCCCATACAATTTGTGCTCTCGCAGACACTTTATTACCAAGTGCAAGTGCTCGTCATGCTCCTCCGTCGTTCGAGAGTAAATCAAAATATCGTTAATGAATACTTGGATGAACTTGTCCAAGTAATCATGAAACACCCCATTCATCAAACTCATAAACACCCCTGGGGCGTTTGTCAGTACAAAAGGTAAAACAATAAACTCGTAATGCCCAACCTCGTCTTAAAGGCAGTCTTAGGGATGTCATCCTCCTTAATCCGTAACTGGTGGTATCCTGATCACAAATCAATCTTTGAGAACACCGTCGTGCCCTTCATCTGATCGAACAGATCATCAATCCTTGACAACAGATACTGATTCTTGATCGTTGCCTTGTTCAATTGATGGTAGTTAATGCAGAGCCTCCACGATCCATCCTTCTTTTGTATGAAAATAACATACGCACCCCATGGTGACACGCTTGGAAGTATTAGTCCCAGGTCCAACAACTCCTTCAGTTTCATTCTCAACTCCTGTAACTCCGGGGTCGACATCCAATAAGCCGTTCTAGCTATTGGTTCAGTCCCCGATTTTATGTCTAAGTAAACTCCAATTCCCTCTCTGGCGGCATCCCAAGTAACTCTTCTAAAAAGACGTTCGCAAACTCTCTCACCGCAGGAAGGTGTTCTAGACCTTTTGCTACTCCCTTCTCGTTTAACGCAAGGATCACATAAATCTTACATCCCTTGTGCAAGCTCTTTCGTAGCTGGAAGGAAGAGATGAACCTCAGGGAAACTCCCTAGTTCCATCCTACAATCACGCATCTTTTCCCCTCATCATTGACCAAGCTGAATCGTTTCGTCTTACAGTTGAGTATTGCCTCATGCGATTCCAACTAGTCCATACTGATCATGATGTCATAAGATCCTAAGATCGTGATGTATAGGTTGGCCCTGGTGACAAAATCTCCCAGGTTGAGGGTACAACCCGTAACCTTTCCTCCAACCTTTTGTTTGGCTCCAGAAGCCATCTCTACGAAGCTAAACTCATCATGTTCGACTGCCTTTACCTTAATCCTTTTTAGCACTGCACTAGAAATGAAACTCTCAGTAGCATTAGGATTTATCAAATCTAAGGTTCTGGTCAACGACGGTACCTGACGTCTCGAGCACAATCAACTAGTGCTATGCCTGATGGTTATTCACCCCTGCAAGAATCCGATGGGCCTTGCCCAAAACTCCCAAGGAAGTGGGTCTGGCTAATCTAGATGCTCTAGTCCTCTCCTCTAGGAAGTAATGATGGTAATGTGGTTCCCCACAATCCAACACTTTCTTTGGTCTAGTATTCCTGGTACCTGAATTAGAAGTTGAATTCTAACAATAAGGACAAACTCAAACTTCTTGACCCTAAGTTTCAGGGTAATTTGGTGCAGAGCATACTGAAGCAGCTCCAAAATAGGACTCATACTCGGGCACCATGCGATTTCCTTGTGGCAAGACGTCGAACTCATTGAGTTGACTCTCAACGAATTCCTCAGAAAGATACCTCTCCTGGAGTTGTTCCTCGAACAATTCTCATGACACGTCTTCGACGACCATGATCAAAGGGGCCAGGAGCGTCTTTCACCAGAGAAGAGTGCTCCCCTTCAGTTGAAAGTCTGCCATGTAGACCTTCAAGTTGGAGGTGTAGTCGTGAAGTGCAGGCACCTTGCCATACTCTCCACCTATGCCTCGGTGGCTGCACTGTTCGGGGCACCAAAGAACTCAGAAACTTTGACCTTCTTGAGTTTGCAGTGAAAACTAACGGTACTGATTGGGCGTGCTATGGACCCTTGGGGTACGAGTGCCCCGACCTCATCTCAGTACACAAGGTGAGTCAAGGCCTCTGACCATCTCTGGAAGTTCCCTGGTCAGACGATCAACATCCCTTATAACAATCGAATCCAGCCCAAGGGATTGTTCCTCCCCCATTGGGGTTAGGTTCTAAGGGTGTGGGAACTTCTAGAGGCGTTGCACCTCCTTCCATGACACCACGCCGCCACCTTTGTGGTGTCCTCTAATCAATATCACCACTTGGAAACGTTAAGGTTTTAATTAGTTCTAGGTTAAAACTCAAAGGTTTATTGCAGTGGAAAGCCTGGCAATCCACAGTTGCAGGGTTGAACCCACTCTGATACCATATGAAATGACCCCATCGTTGCATCCACCAATGAAGCAAAGCGAGTGCAATTTTTTTTTTCCCTTTTGTAACACAGGAAGGAAACAACAACGAAAGCAACTCAAGCAAGTTAGGAAACCAACAACATAAATATCAAGCATTCTTAGCCCATTGTGCGACTGGGGAAAACATGCGAAAATCAAAATAGATATTAAAATGACTAAGCTAAGGGACAACATCAAGGTCAACCAGATGCAACCCACAACATGTGACACAAGCAACTATAACTTTCATAGCAAGCGAGGAACATAATCACCATCAAGAGATATAGTGCGATTTACAAAACAAATCAATTAACACCCCATCATCATCACAAGCGCATGCCCCAAGGCCAGGTTATCATATGCACTCATCCCTTCAAAAATACTACACAAGGTGCCAGGTAATTATGAATGCACAAAGGGTGTGCGAGGACAAAATTTAACCCTTATCCTTGCATGAATGATGATGTGAATCCATTAACACAATCCATTTTAATTATGGACCCAAGAGATTTTCCCTAAACCAAGTGATTGAAAGAACAAGTTTTCCTTAAATTACAACAACTAAGTACAAGCGAGGTGTATTAATGCTTAATGTGGAGTGCACATTAACCATGGGAAAAATGAAACTTGAAATCCTTGTACTTAAATACGCAATAAATATATCGAACCTCAAGTAGATGCATGGAACATTCTTTACATTTGATTCCTCTATAATTAATAATTAATAAGATAGACTGCACTTGAGAAAGCCTGTCAATGACATGGGATTAAATTTAAAAAACTACCCGTTCAACCCAAATCTATATAAGCACAACCAAACACATAAGGACCCTATCACCTTCAAGAAATTTGGAAGGATTCAACTCCTCTTAAGTGGTGAATGGACTAATCTTAACCCCACCAAAGGAAAATAGTTTAAGCTATGTGTGGTGCATGAAGGTTTTTTCCTCATGAGAATTTCATGGGAATGTGCCCAAGTATGGCTAGGGTAGTGAAAAGCAAGTGTTGAAGTTAGACTGCTACTTACAAACTACCCTCCACAAGTTATGTGAATCAAAACCTTTGAACATATTAATTTGATCTGGCATACGTAAGTCAACATACTTATGGTAGAGAGAACAATTTGAACCGACATACTATCCCCTGTCAGAAGGCATAAAAGGTCCGGGGTGGATGAGCTGCGAGGAGAAATGAACAAAATCAAACCTCCTACATTTGATGGTGAGCACAAGAAGGATGAAGATGCAGAAAAATGGTTGCTGGGCATGAGAAAGTATTTTCAATTGCATAATTATTCTTCTCATGCAGAAGGTAGAATTTCTATCTATCAAATCAAAGGAAAGGCCTCCATGTGGTGGGATCAACTTGTGCAAGTGCAACATGTTGTAGAGAAAAGTGTTACTTGGAGGGAATTCAAGAATTATTTTGAGAAGAAGTACTTGACTAAGAGATACTATGACAAGAAAATGAAAGAGTTCTTTCAACTCAAGCTTGGAAGTAATACCATAGATGAATATGAGAGAAGGTTTTTGGAGTTGCTGAAGTATGTCTCTTTCATCAAGGATGATATAGTCAAAATTCAAAGGTATTTGAGTGGATTTCCACTATTCATCAGTGACAAAATACAGTATGATGATCCCAAGACATTAGAAGAGACCATAAGGCGAGCTAAATGCCTATATGATTAGTAGGAAGCAAGGCCAAATTTCCAAAAGGCTTGGAAGACAATAAGAAATTCAAGATGGATCAGAGGAAGAAGGGAGCTAAGCCACCATTCTTCAGAAATAATCCAAAAGGACAAAAAACACCTAAAGAAACCAGAACGATTGACACAGGGAGTCAAGGGTCAAGGCAACCACCTATGCAATGTTGGGGTTGTAAAGGAGATCATAGGTTCAGAGATTGTCCTCACAGAGGTGAAAAAGGTAGGGATGTTCACAATGTACAAGAAGATGAAACAATGGAGGACATGGGTAGATATGTGCCAAGGATTTATGCAGCCCTAGACAAAAAGAAAGAAAAGTATCAATCCCACATGATTGAAGTGGAAGGTATGATCAACAACCAAACCATTGCTATTTTAATTGTTTCAGGAGCTAGTCATAGTTATATAGACCCTAAGATGGTGGAAAGTTTGCAATTGCCAAAGAAGCAAGCATGGGAAATCCTGGTTGGTGCAGTTGGCTACAGAAGCCAGAAGAAAAGTTAATGAGATGGTTAAGTCATGCCTGATACACATGAATGGACTGAACACCAAGGCAGATTTAAACATCTTGCCTTTAGGTTCCTATGACTGTCTAATCGGGATGGATTGGTTGGACCAACATCACAGTCTCTTAGATTGTCACAACAAAGCAGATGGTTAGAATTTCTAAGCGAATATGACTTTGATATAAAGCATATCAAGGGGAAAGAGAATAAAGTGGTTGATGCACTCAGCATGAAGGTGCATGAATTACATGCTACATCCATTAGCATGTATCAGACTGATATTAAAAGCAAAATTCTGGAGGCTACAAATGCAGATCTACAATACAGAGAATTGGTAGCAATGCTACATCATGTTAAGATGCCACAAAAGGTGGATAATTATAATTTGGGAATAGATGGAATACTGTTGCGCAAGAACAAAATTTTTGTTCCAAATGTCCAGGACTTGAAACGTATGATTTTTCATGAAATGCATAATGTTCCTTATGCAGGGCACCCTGGATATCAGAAAACCATGGAAATGATCAAGAGCCAATACTTTTGGCCAGGTATGAAGAGAGAGATCGTCGAGTACATCGCTAGATGTATGGAATGCAAGAAAATTAAAGTTGAGAATAGGCACCCAGCAGGGTTGCTGCAACCTTTACCCATTCCTGAATGGAAGTGGGAAGTAGTGACAATGGATTTTATTACGGGATTTCCTAAAATAGGCAAGCTGCATGATTCGATCATGGTGGTGGTGGACAAGCTTATGAAAGCTACCCATTTTATTCCACTGAAAAATACTCACAAGGCAACAAATGTTGCTGATATTTTTATGAAGGAAGGGGCACGATTTCATGGAATTCCTAAAACAATTGTGTCCGATAGAGACCCAAAATTCACCTTGAATTTCTGGAAAGGACTGTTCAAAGGATTCAGAACGAATCTAAACTTTAGTACAACTTATCATCCTGAGTCTGATGGACAGACATAGAGGGTGAACATAGTGATAGAAGATATACTGAGAATGTATGTGATGGACAAACCATTGAAATGGGAAGACTACCTACACTTGGTAGAATTTGCTTACAACAATGGGTATCGGGAATCATTGAATATGAGCCCATTTGAAGCACTTTACGGCAAAAAGTGCAATACTCCAGTGAGTTGGGATAATCTAGCCGATAGGATAGTAGTTGGGCAAGAGTTACTCAAGGAGATGGAGGACCAAATGATAAAAATTAAGCAGAATTTAAAAGCTGCCTGTTGGCTTGCTGAATTGATACTTTTTGCACCCTCCATATCCATTTTTGACCTCTTCATTTGAACTCTTTACTCCATAAACTCATCTATATTTTCACACATATAACCAAATATCCAGCAAGTATAGTAAGGTATGGTCATTAGTCAAAATTCTTTAATTTCCTTTTATTTAATGATTAAATGTAATTCTTGGAAGCTCATGAATGATTATATTAGATTTTGCAGCATACTTTGATTTCAGCAGCAAATTAAATATCATGGAAGATTTTCTACACTCCAGGTGTTGCCAGCTTGCTCAAGAAAAACCAAATATTCCATCTTAACTCTCGTTGATGACTCATGTATAATCAATGAGATCTTCATCTCTCGGCACTACGTGCCATAGAGATGAAGATCTGTTATTAGATAACGAGTTTTTCGGGCATGAGAAGTTACTCATTAATTGAAGGAATCATTTACCTTCTGTAAACGGTTGTGTATTGAAAAGAAGATAGGCTCTGTCACTAGGAAATCGGGATTAGTTATCTAGCTCCCGAGCTATAAAAACAATGGAACGAAATGTAATAGGGACGAATATGATATAGAAGAATTGCACTGCTCAAGTGTTGGTTTTCTGAATCTGATAGAGATTGACTCATACAATGTTGTTTTTAGTATTTTAAGATGTTTCTTTAGACTGTAATATGATTCATTTTCTCTTGTTAATGTTCTCTTTTACATATCCGTAGCTTAGAATTTAGTCTGCAAGTCACTTAGGGACTTGTGTATTTCTTGGCAAGGATCCACCAAGAAAACCATAAGCCCTTCCTTTGTAAATTTATCTTTTCTATAGAATAGTTATGTTAATTGTTGCTTCCTATTTTCATTAAAAGTAAGAATTGTCCTTAAAGTTTAGTAGATGTAGTTTCTTGTTGTATTGATTTAAAAGGATTATTTTTCTTAGTTTTATAAGTTCAATTCGATTTGCTGTAGCTTTCAATTCTAGTTTAAAGTCATATATTACTTCTGAAAATTTAAGTTTCTAAATGGAATAGACTTAGTTGTATTTTCCTTTTAAAATTAGAGCATCTTACTCTGTTTTCTGTAATGTTATATAGTTTTATGTTACTTGGTTTAGTTTCTGAGTCACATTAAAATAGATAAGTTTTTAATTAGGTAGATGTTTTAAATCAAAATTACTTTTGAAGATAGTTTTAAGAAGTATTTCGGTTTCATAATTAGTATAGAACTTAGATTCGTATGATTCATAGAATTTAGATATTTAGTATTAGAATTTTGAATATTGAATAGAATTAATGAATCTGAAATCTTTGCATCAAAGCAGTTTGAATGATTTTTAGATTAGAGAAGTAAATTAGATTAGGATAGGCTCTAGTCCTGCACATACAGTGTTTGTGTCTCAAATTTTACCTCCCTGGGTTGACAATTTATGGAGGCTATTTGTAGTAATATAATTAGCTAAACATTTTGGCGCCGTTGCCGGGGAGGCACTAAAAAGGACTGGAGATTAAATTTTACGAGAATTTCTTTCAAATGTGTTAGTTTAATGATTTCATAGTATTATATTTCTTTCATTTCTGATTAGCTTGCATAGGTAGTATTGTTTGAATACTAGGACAGTTGCACCAACAACACTTAATTTTAATTTAGTTTCTTTTCTTTAGAGTTATTTACATTTCTTTAAAAAGAATTTTGCAAATAAGTTAAATTAGCTTTAAAATTCAAAATTTCAAAACATTTAGGTGCTGTAAGAACCTTGTTACTAATCCACCTGTGGAGAAGGAAAGCTGAACCGGAACAAGTTTAGAGATGTTCAAAAACTTGTTGAGCAGAGAAGGGCTTATTACTACAAGGAGTTTTCCTAATCCTTGTCACAACATCAGATCCATCTCTGAAGATGAATCCATCTTTCAAAGTGAGCAACAATTCAATAAGTGTCCTCAACTTGAAGACCTAGACCTGTTCATTTATGCTTCCTCATTTGATGAAGGAGCTCAAGAATTATGGGAAGGAGATGAGGAAGAAGAACAACTAGAACCCGAAATTGCATAATTTCTTGCTTTCTTGGGACCAGAGGAAGAATATCAGCTTGGCTAAAAAAGCCTAGCAAATCAAGGATCTATTAAAGTATGGACTGACACAGTGTATCAACTACAGCCTTTTACTTTTCATCAATTTTTGAAATCAAGATCATATGAGGAGTTGGTTCTTTATATCTGGACATGTGTTCATAAACACGGTGTGAACAATCATGATCTAGAAATCCTGATTCATAGGTGGTTACACTGGAAGTATGCATACACTTGAAAGAATCTTCTTCTTTCTAGTAGAATAGGGTAGCATAAGAAATAAAATATAGGAATAAAAGTAAAGAGAAAAATAAGCTCTACTATGAAAACCAGTTTATCTGGCACAATTTAGCAGGGGTTTAGTTAGAAAACCAGGTGACTGGCTAGCTAGACTCTGTAATAAAGTTTTTTGGTTCCTACTTAATTTCTTCAAAATCATGTTTGATCGGTGCTCAGCTGGATGATGAAAGATTCATTAAGGCTTTCCTTCCAACAAGTTTCAACCCATCGACTCCAGATCATTTTCTGGGTTTGAAACATGAGACATTTTTCAGATACCTTGGAGCCTGCATGCCTCAATGGCAGGTATCCTTGTCATTTTCTAAGGAAATACATTAATGTTTCTTGGCAAAAGAATTCTACAGTTCATTCGACTTCAACAAATTTATTCATGACTGTTTGAATGTATCTAGTGCCTTGATTCCCATTGACATTAAAGATGGGATATCTCGCACTGGTTAACAACTTTCCTTATCGGTTGGTAATCCAGTGACTTTTACCTATGTTCGACATCAAAAAAATCTATTCACATAGGTAGACTTGCATAAAAAGGAAGTATTTGGATGAAGACTTTGCAGTTTTGGTACTCATGGACAATTTCATTAGTTTGCAGTTTTGAAGAACAATCTATTCTTCTGTTTTCTATAAGAAATCTAGTAACATTCAACACAGTGGACAGCCTATCAGAAGAGAAATCCTAGGTCTTGTAGGAACACAATCTTTGGAGCAAAGCAAAAACAGGAAATTGTATTATGTCACAGAAATCTCATTCTGCCACAGTACCTACAACATGTAGCAGAAGCCTGACATTCCAAAGTATTTCTGAAAAATTTGATCCTAAAAGGGATCTAAGGTATGAATCTTTCTTGGAATTTATTTATTTAATTAAATTTAAGGAAATTTTACTATGAATTATACCTACGATACTTGCTAAAGCCTATGCCCTTCTACCTTTTGAATGTCATCATATAGCCTATATCCACCTCTGTTTGTCATCATCATTCTATAAACTGTCCTTATATCGTATAAATAGATCTTCATCTCTATGGCACGTAGTGCCTAGAGATGAAGATCTTATCACTTTAAAAATATATAATGATGATTTATGTTATCCATGAAATCCTCGCTTCATTCCTTCATGATTTCATACACAACAAGTTCATCATTCTACTAACAGTTCAAAATTGTCATAAAACCTCTTACGCGCCATGCATTTGAATGATCGTGAAGTACGATTCAGGATTATCAAATTACTACTAGAATCAAAGCATTGGAAGCTCCGAAGAACTTTGTTGAGACTTATTCACATGCCTATTTGATAACCTTCATCATTTTTCGAGCTTCTGTTTCATCCTCTGTTTCCTATCGAAATCACATTCTCAAAACAGATGGGGAGAAAGGGGGTCGAGCGTCATGAACCTGTTTCTTTCTTTGTGTTAGAAGGCCTTCCAGAATTCAATGCATGTAAAGAAAAATTTGAAGGCACCTGGTACCAATTATTTCAAAAAGTTCGGGGATATGATGATGAAATCACACTGTATTTTGCTTAGGGATTTGATGGAAAGGTAACACATATTGGCAATTTCCTTATGAAGGTGTCTGAGAAAACAATTGCTCGTGCCACTGGTTTACCTTGTCGAGGGGAACGTTGGTTTAAAAATAAACCCATAGAGCGTGCAGTATGTACCAGATTCTTAAAGGAGGAGCATCAAACTGCAAAATGGCAGAAGGGTTTCCCTCGTGATTGGATGCAGGATGAATGGCACAATGTGCTTTATGTGTTGCAGAAATACTTGACTTATGAAGGGAGGTATGTAATTACTCTGAATTACCATGTCCGCCTTCTCTTACATTTTGAAGCCGAATTGGAAATGAATTTCCCATATTTCTTATGCAAAAGCCTAGCTAAAATGTCAAGACGGGTTCAAAAGCATTCTGGAAACCCCTATAACAACCTCTACCATCATGGATTGATCAAAATTCTCATTGAGGACGAGTTGCGTCCCCGGAGGGATAATTGGGATAATTTTGTAACCAGGATTCGGGGCCTTCCTTCACCTAGAAGTCTTCCTTCTACTCGGGTCGTCGTCAATTCTGAAGGTCATAGGGTCAAAACCCTTCCTGCCCAAAATCCAGATCTTCCTCTGATCAATATTTTTGCTTCTGTCCTACAGAAAGTAAAGAAGCAACAAAATTTACCTAGAAATCCTACTATTGTTAAATCCTCGGCACCTCGTCATGTCATGAGAAGTATGACTGTCAAATCCTCCAACTTACCTCAAAATGCACTTCCATCAGTCTTCATAAATTTGGATGATTCCCCTGTGGTAGAACTGGAACCTTATAAGAAGAAGAAAAATCTCTCTTCAGACCCTTCTTCTGTGCTCGAACATAATTCTTCTCAACACGATTTTCCTGAATTTGATTGTCCTTTCCTATACCCTCTTAACAATGATCCAGTTGAACATGAAATTGCTGAACCTGTCCATAAAACTCTGTCTTCTAAAATTGGCCATGTTGAATATAATTCAGACCTATTTGATCTTCATCAATTTGACTATGGTACCCCTGAAGATGACCTACCCAATCCAGAAATCCCTATTACTATGCCTACAACTTCTAGCAGTGAGAAGATCAACCAGGAAAAGAACAAGGAGATTGAAGAACTCAGGACAGAAGTAGAGGAGTATAAGGATATGGATCGATGTGTGACGACTGAAAATGCACGGTTAAAAATGATTGTTAAAGAATATAAGGAAGCCATTGATGAACTAAGGACATGTGGTCTTCAACTTGCAGAGAAATATGAGAAGGTGAGCACCAAACGCAAGAAAACCATTTCTGAGAATAAACGTCTTGCAAATGTAGGAAGGACTTGGAAGACAAAGGCATTGAAACATCTTGCTCATATCAGTATATTAAAAAAGAAGCTCAAAGACAGCAGGGAACATGCCAGTGGAAAATTCAATATCATTGTGAATACATCCTAAGTTTTGTTAGGAGGATTGAAGTCAGTTTTGAAATTTTGAAACCTTTAAGACATGTATGTTTGCATGAGGACATGCAAGTACACAGGTGTGGGGGAATGTTGGCTTGTTGAATTGATACTTTTTGCACCCTCCATATCCATTTTTGACCTCTTCATTTGAACTCTTTACTCCATAAACTCATCTATATTTTCACACATATAACCAAATATCCAGCAAGTATAGTAAGGTATGGTCATTAGTCAAAATTCTTTAATTTCCTTTTATTTAATGATTAAATGTAATTATTGGAAGCTCATGAATGATTATATTAGATTTTGCAGCATACTTTGATTTCAGCAGCAGATTAAATATCATGGAAGATTTTCTACACTCCAGGTGTTGCCAGCTTGCTCAAGAAAAACCAAATATTCCAGCTTAACTCTCGTTGATGACTCATGTATAATCAATGAGATCTTCATCTCTCGGCACTACGTGCCATAGAGATGAAGATCTGTTATTAGATAACGAGTTTTTCGGGCATGAGAAGTTACTCATTAATTGAAGGAATCATTTACCTTCTATAAACGGTTGTGTATTGAAAAGAAGATAGGCTCTGTCACTAGGAAATCAGGATTAGTTATCTAGCTCCCGAGCTATAAAAACAATGGAACGAAATGTAATAGGGACGAATATGATATAGAAGAATTGCGCTACTCAAGTGTTGGTTTTCTGAATCTGATAGAGATTGACTCATACAATGTTGTTTTTAGTATTTTAAGATGTTTCTTTAGACTGTAATATGATTTATTTTCTATTGTTAATGTTCTCTTTTACATATCCGTAGCTTAGAATTTAGTCTGCAAGTCACTTAGGGACTTGTGGATTTCTTGGCAAGGATCCACCAAGAAAACCATAAGCCCTTCCTTTGTAATTTTAGCTTTTCTATAGAATAGTTATGTTAATTGTTGCTTCCTGTTTTCA
>JASDQU011402723.1:55849-81277 GCA_032191745.1 Picea mariana | reverse complement strand
CCTGTGCTATAGCTCTCTGATATACGTGCAGGGTCCAACAGTAGTACTCGGCCCAATATCTCAGGGCACTAACTAAGGAGGATAGACCATACCCTTAGCCGTACTACCCGACTACCCAGGTACTAGAGAGTATCTTCCCGAGTGCTGTTCTCGGTGACACTATAGCAATTCGGTGACCAATAGGTTTATCTAAAGAGGGCTTCAAGAAATCTAGGTTGATCTGTACACAGGTGTTGTCTGATGCGCTACCACTCGAAGAGGTACCAATAGGGGTTACAAGGGTGGCCAACAAATGTGCGCTTAAGAACCACTTGTATTTCCTGCGTGTATGAATCCCTCAACCGCAGGTTTATGCGCATAACGACAGATCTCTGTGGCTTAAAGATGTTAGAATACGTGTCTACCCTGGAAAAAAAAATACCCATAATTTCTGCCAAGGAAAGTGCTCTGATACCACTTGCAAGATACCAGATATATAAAATATGCAGAACAGAAATAAAATGCTAGAAAGGGCAGAATAACAAGAAAAATATCCAGCATAATCTTCACAATACATAGAAATGATATACGAAATAGAAATAGAAAAGCACTTTGATTCAGAAAGCAATGTTCATAGGCCTCTTCGAGGGGGCAACCTCCAGTCGAGCAGTGCTCTGTTACAATAATCTCCAAGCTAGGGTTCTCATACCCTTGACCCTTATTTATACTAAATATGTTTATTAAGAGAAGCATCTAGAGGAAGATCCTTCTAGAAGTGGAAGCTTCTATTAGGTCTTCTTACATCCGCCTTATTCTATTTTATTGAAAGGCCTTATTAATATTGACCTTTATTACATCTGAATACATTGATCTACCTATGTGTGGGTTAGGACCTTAACATTCCCCCTTCTCCATTGAAAGTGAAGAGTCTAACTGTCTCATACACTCACATTCATGGTTCTATGGGTTCCTCAATCGACCAACCTTCCCCATGGCTCTCTTCACATAAGTCTTCGTCATCATTAGTTGTTCTTCTTATTTCCCAAGAATACTCATAGATGATACAATGTGGATGAATTCTCGCTATTTTTTCATGTTGCAAGGCTTGTCTGTGCTTCCACCGACTCCTTCTACCAACATGATCACAAAAATCCTAGGCTTCCTCTCGAGCTTCCTCTTCATCGTTATGGGTGTGCTTGGTGTTTTATCCTCGTCCAAAAATACTAAGTGACTTTCGTGAATGAGTGGAGATGCTTTAGAAAGTCTGAGGAATTCCAAGACCAAGATCATTGCATGATATTCCAATGGACATACCAAAAGATCCATGTTGCAAAACTACTCCCCCGCTCTCAATGGTTTTGAACGAACAATTCTCATCACTGAAATCATTGTTGACTTCAACAATTTACACATTCCAATGCAGTTATTAAGTTTGCGATGAAGATACATCACATCTCGTTCAGTCACAAACTATGTGTTGCCCCAATTTAAACCAAGGTTTCCATATTCATCCCACTTACGATTGTGTCCACAAAGTAGATTCCTCCAACTGATTCACTTTGTGAAACCTTTCCTTGACCTCTTGTCTTGAACTCTTGCGTGCATTCCACCAATGTCTCCATGATTTCATTCATCTCTTCCATCGTTTCTGCACTTGAATCATATTTTCCAATGGTTATGACTCCTCCACTATTGGTGTGAGTCGAGCCTCCTCCTCAACCAACAGAGCCAAACTCCCTTTCATTGGACAGTTCTTTATAGAGTGATTTTTTGAATATAGGTAACATTCAATCAACCTATATTTCCTCACGAGTGGCCTAGGTTGATTCTTTGTTGATGTGTTGCCTTAATGTTGGACTCTCTCCTCCCTCAATGCTCCCAATGCAGTTGACATCAAATCCTCAGTCCCCCTCATCAATTCCTTCAATTTGTTGATCTTGGACTCCATATGTGCGTTGAATTCATCCATCCTCTCCAAAATCTCTTGGATATTCTCAAAACGTTGAGTTACATTGTCTTTCTTAAACTTCCAAGCTTCATCACTTACACCATCCATTTCGCTACCTGTCACTTGGCCTTCTCAAGAGTTATGCACAACTCCTCCGCACTATCCCAAGTTTTCAATGTTTCTTGCGGTCATCTACACATCCAAGTTCTTAGTTTACTCTCACAAACTTCTCCCATGGTCTGTGTATGCACATAGGATTTTCTCAGACCACTTGTGATGGAAAAACCTAGCTTGTCAAACTGTTCACCAAGGTCTGCATCCAACTGCTTATGCAGTCATATCTATGTTCGAGTCTGCGATAAGATATGTGACAGTATTGTGCTTTTCCACCTTTCCCAAGTACTCAGTTCACCCTCATAACCCTACACTTGTCTTTCCCAAGGGGTGCACCTACATATGTTCACAAGTTATCGCTTTGTCTACAACTCAACCCTTCACTTATGTCACAAACCACCAAGTTTTCGCTTAGATTTCCTCTGTGATGGGTCAGGGTCAGTCCACCTGAAATAACCCTTGCCATCCTATTCTCAAACTATCTTCTCAGTAAGTGCACCTCCCCCCCACCATTATTTTGGCTGCAGTAGTGGTGAAAATACAAGTATGCTCTAATACCACCTGTCATGACCCCAGAAGATTATTTTTCAGATCTTGCGATTGTTCCCCAATTGAGGGCATGTGACATTACGATGGTTCTTACTTGGTTGCTTGGAACACCAAGAATATTTCATCTGGACTATGACTCTTCACCTAAATCATACCCATACTCCCTTCTAATATATCGGCGAGTAACACTCCTACTCTAGTGAAACTCTTGTACACTTAGACAATTGTTAACAATTTAACACTTAGTATTATATAAGCATACATCCATGAACATGAGAAACCAAGAGAACAACTGCAGAACAAATGAGAGACATACACATAAATAGTGTGATCAGCATGAACTGTGCCTAACACCCGACTAAGTCTTTGTTATTATGAAACAGGTACAATATGAGCACTACCAGCTCGTTTTACAACTTTGGTAGAGTCACCTCACCTCACCAAGGCACTCATACATAGATTATTCACACCAAGACTCTCTATTGCAAAAAACTCTGCAACCTCTTGTGGTGCACCTCATATGTACCCTTAACTGCAGACTTGTTGTCCCTTTGTTTCTGTAGACTTTCACCAAGATAACATAGATTTCAGTTCTGCCTGGCACGTGCCTCCAATAGACATGTGTTTCTAAACTTCCACAAAATCTCCTAGAGTGTCCCACCCTTGGTTACTTGTCTTCCATATTGGAAGTTATGCCTCAGTCGTTCCTTGCTTTAGACTTTTCCTCAAACTTGTCCTCCCCAAATCTCTTTCCAATCTTCTTTCCTTCCTTGGTTGTGTTCCCTTGTGCTCTTACAGGGACTCCAGGGGTCACTTGTGTGAAATTTCAATGTCTTTTGGGTGTGTCATGCCCCTTCACGAGACCACACTAAAAAGAATCATGGTGGCCCTCTGTAGACCTGGTGTGCCCAAACAAGCCCACGTACCCATCAATTTCCATGTCTCTTGCACCGACACGCCATATCCTTGGGCATGTGTTGCTTTCCTTGTGCAAACTCTTGTGTTGATTTCCTGTGACTCCTCGTGAGTGTGTCAATGGGGTCGTCTAACCTGCCTATTGTTCCCATGTTTCTAAGGGAAGATGGGTCCACTCCTTAGGCATGCTCCCAAGTTTCCCCACCCTTTCCCAAAGGTAACCCAAGTCTTCGTCAATCATTCTAAGGCAACCCAAGTCTTCATCAAGCGTTAATAATCCCCTTATCACACAACATCATCTTGATCCAAGTAGACGATTATTTCAAATATCTTCTACATGGACCTTTAAATAAATTTATTTCAACAACACTATATGGCTGGGTACAATCTATAGAAAACTCAGTATTATAACCCCCTAATACGTTATCCAGCCAAAAATCAATTGCACGTGAGATCTTATTACTTATGGTAATAACTTGGTGGATCAACTCAGGGGTCCAACTCCTCGGAACAATAGTGAAAAACGTTTCGTTATTTTCAGCAAAACTCTATAAAAACTCGGCCAAGACAATCGGGAAATCAACAAAGAAAATCTCATGTAAGTCTGTAAATACATACCTTTGTAGCCACTTCTCTGAGTTGATCTGTGGGTTCTTATTCTGATCTATGGAAAACTCGTGCTCATTTTCCTCTAACCACTATCCAATATCATCCTTAGTCAACCTCCACATTTCCCTCAATCGCAGATCTCGGTCTCGGTAATGGAACCATTTGTTGTTGCGCAGTGGAAAACCTAGGGTTCAACATGAATTCACCAACAAAACCCTCAGATACTAGCCCTTTCGGCATCACCCACAAGCAGGCAAAGTCTCACCCAAGGTATCCATGGGGACTACAAGAACCAAGTTTTCGTAGTGATGAAGGTATGGGAGGTAGTTGATCTAGATGGATATCAGTGACCACCCACCTTTTCCAACTGGCTCAAAACAGTTTTCTGGCAATTTTGGTAACTTACTATTTTTAGCAGTTTTCACTTACGCGTTTTGAGGCCCTAAATGATGTTTTTTGGGAAAATAGGTTTGCAATATATAATTTCCTTCCATATTGCACCTAAAATGAATCTCCTTGATGATACATTTCCAACGTGCTATCATACGCCTAAAACGGAGATCATATGCAAAAGTTATGAGCCCAGGAAGTTGATGTACTAACTTACCCAAATGGGGCCCACATGACTTTTGGCGCTTCATCTCCTAGGGTCATGTTTTTGGATGTTTAGGGTTTTTTAAATTCTTTCTTATTGTAAAAAGGCCTTGAGAGCCTCATTGTAATCATCTTCTTGCGAATGAGCGCAGCCATCACATCTCTTCTCAGAGATAAGTCGCCACCATTCCAGCAAGCTTGTTTCTGCTACATTTTACAGTTTTCATCTTATTTCATTATTGAATTGAAAACTATTTTTACTGTATCTCTGTTATTTTGTGTTAAGCACCTGTTAATAATCTGTATTCATTTTGTTCTGCTCATAAAATCCAGATCAGTGGTATTAGAGCGGTCTGCTCCGTGTTGTCTTAATGCATGTCCCCAACAAGGTCGGAGTACAAAGAATTGGGTCTCGAGCTTGTTTCCCTTGAGGACAAAATCTCTCGCACACCCAAGTGACCTCTCATGGCAGGAGAAAAAAAAGATTATGGGACAGGATATCCTTTCAAACTTTTGATTGAGAAATCACTCATGCAATAAAGGAACGAGATGATGGATATTTTCGCGCAAATCCTTCGGCGGCTACCAACAGGCGACTCATCTTCTTCGAATGGAGGCACCACCCCCTTCAAGGTACAAATAAAATTTGATATTCCTATATTTGAAGGTTATATAGATGTAGATGTTGTAGATAAGTGGTTGAATCTACTAGAAGGGTATTTTTATGTCCATAACTTTTCGAATAGAGAAAATATCACTTTTTCTCTCCTCAAAGTCATTCCCCATGTCAAATATTGGTGGGAAACTTTCTGTGAGCAAAAGGAAACAGAGGAACCCTAATTATTTTTAGTCATGGCCACCTAGGAATGCTTCAGGGATGCTATTAAGGAACAATACTACCATGTTGAAAGTTATGATGACCTGTATACCAAATGGAACACATTAAGGCAAGAAAGAGACCAAGCAGTGCCAGATTTCACAAATATCTTCCATGCCTTGCGCACCAAGTTGGGTATCAAATATTCAGAGCGACGTCTGGTGCTCAAGTATTGCGGTGCTCTGCATAGATACATCCATATAGAAATGGAATTTCTAGACATCTCATCCTTAGGCACGGCCTACCGATATGCCGTCAAAATCGAGAAGAAGCTCAAACAAAAGACGTGGAAATTTGGGCCTGGGAACCCCTCACAACAAAAGCCAAGAAAGGGTGGCCCCAACCCATAGAAAAAAGGATCGAGCAAAGATGGACAGTATCAAGACAACTAGTCCAAGCCGCAAGCAAAGAAGGACACCAAAAAGACAAAGAAAGATACTGGGAAGTGGTGAGACTTCCATAAGAGCCCTTGGAATAACACTGCTGACTGCCGCTCAAAACAATCACTGGTGGCCGAAGTGAAAGCCTCTGAATCAGATGTAGATTCTGACTCTGAGCCAGAACCAAAAAGGGGAAGATGGATCATTGACACAGAACCAAATGCCACTGTTGCTACCACCAAGCTCCAGCCTAGTGAACTAGACAAGCCAGAAGAAGGAGAGTGCCTCTTCCATTCATGGATGTGGGTAAAAGGCACCCTGATGCACTTCATCGTTGATAGAAGTATCCAGAAGAATCTCATCTCAGTAGAGGTCGTTAAGTAGTTGGACCTACCAACAACGTGTTGATGAGCCTTAAATCCCTTGACTCAATAGCAGGAACCAAACCCACCACCGAGGCCCAATTAGACTATGCAGCGTTTAAGATGGAATGGTCATCTAGATCTTGCGATATGGCCGATTTATCGATGGGCTTTATGTTTTCTTGTGAAGGATATTTCTTCAGTTAAGACGGCTCTTTTTCTGTACTTCTCTTGGGTGGGGCTGGTATAAGAGATGAAAACCGGTATAAACCAACTTGACAATAACAGAACAAAGTTTTAACTATTGGGAAGAGGTCGAGCTTGGGATAACCCGCTGCTCAAACATGCATACACTAATTCTATGCCAAAGGGCCTAGTATTAATACATTAACAAAATGAGCATCCAATTACTGTCTGAGAAAACTAATTAACAGAAATAAAATAGACATGTAATCAAGATCACGGTAAGCAAAATAATTAAACTACCATAACATTCATCACATAACAACACAACGATTTTATCTTCATCGTTAAAGCAAAGAACATCAAAACATTGCACCAGATAACTTGACAACAGAATTGATTGTTCTTACTCATTTACTGCATCATTCTTGGAACAGGATAGGAAGTAATTCTTCTCCAACTCCAATCACATACATCTAATGAAAATAGCTTGTCTTTGGTCCAGAAGGACTTCCCGGTTTATAGCAGTCTCAAAATAGGTATCAACAACCAAAAAAGAAAGAGTTCTTACAACAACCATCGACCCTTGTTCATTGGATGATGTCTCTATTTATAATATAAACTTTAACTGTAATTAATGGATAAATATAGTTCTATCTAAACAAAAATCGCCACGTGGCATAGACATCCAACAATTTCTTTATCAGCCCACCTGAGATACTTCTTGAAAAGGGTGGCTTCTCTCATATTCAGACCAGCTGATAAATAGTTCTTCACACGTGTTGGCCCATGGGAATCTATGTTTCTCCATCGCGGTAGCATATACTCCTTTGATATCCACTGCATGCACTCGGTACTTTGCTAGGATGAATTTCAATTGTTGAAGCATGGTCTGGGCTTTGATTGGATATTCTATGAACTGTTGCACTTGCCCTACCCTTGAATCGGTTACCTTTGCGCACTCTTCGGTCCATAGTGAGTCTTTCTTGGCATGTATCTTGAACACGTCAGTCATGTTGATAAATTCATCGGGAGTGTCGAACTCGAGCGGTTGACCTTTCATGTTGCTTCTCTGGTTGATGCTTCAATGTTTCTTTTGAATTCTTTGACGAGATCCTGGAGTAATCTTTGTTCGACAATCAGGGAATTTCTCATGATCTCGTTGCTCTTTGAATGACCTGCGATGTCTTCATCTATGCTGCCACTCATTTTTGGTTTAAATGAGTTATTCCAACACGCGCTAGGGTGGCAGATCAAGTACGATGGGCATGAGCATCGGGACTGTCATAGTAACCTTTCGACCTTTGGGCCAAGATGAGACATTGAAGTGGAGCATGTGTGTGTGTACTCCCAGAAGGCCAAATAAGGAAGTTGTTAAGTTCTTCTAGGATCTGTATTACCAAGTGTGCCAAATATCATTCATCATTAATGGAAGATAGGAAGTTTAAAGATATAGGGATGACTGTATCGTACATTACCTGCAACCCTGATTGGTGGCGTTTTACGTGTTCTAGATCGCATCTGTTGAGTAGTTGTGGTGAGTTTGAACTTCAAAACATCATATCGCAAGGCGTGAGTGTTTCATTGGCACGCTCTATTTCTCTCCTTCATTTCCCTATAAATTCCAGGAGTTCTGTGGGGAATTTTACACATATGTCGGGCCTATACTTCTATAATTACGGTTTAGTGAGTTCATCTTGGCGGAATCATCTATAGTATTTATCATCTGAAAATGCCTGAGTCCCTATGATGTTACATTATGGGTTCTCCCTCTAACACAGGACGGGGTCTGTGAGCTAGCCGGAATGCCAGGTCCGAGCCCCAGCATGCCTAGGACTCTTTCTTATTGGCTTCTTGTGTACTTGAAACCCCGATAGGAGGTACAGGTGTTTGCTTGGAGACATTGTCAGCATTTCCTGCGAAGCTCGGGGTAGAAAAAGATGCGTCTAAAAGAGGTATGATGGAAATCGTGCCTTCTTAGGAGTCGAAACCATGGAGAAGAGGGAGGCCTACAAAGGATACAAAAAAAGGGGAGGAAGACTGCTTCTTGGCTGAGCTAAGCATACGTTCAGCCGCTAAGAAGTCTATAAGGTTCACCTGCTGGTCGGAGTCAGTTGGGACTACCGGTAGAGGAGGCGGGAGGCAAAAGGGAAAGGAAAAATCACTGGTTTCTCCCATCGAGAGTCCTTCTCAGCAGTTAGGGTGGGCTAAATTTGTGATAGCTGAAATTTACCAAGAAAATAGAGATTTTTGGTGTCATTTGGTGGAAAAAGACTAGGAGATATTGTCATCTCAGGGTCGCATAGGGAGCAGGGTTTGGTTGCAGAGATGGCTTCAGGAAGCACAAGATACAATTGTGCAACTGTGTGAAGCGTGGAGGACGGCAAGAGAAGAGAACATAGTGCAAGGCACAAGTAGTAACCCAGGGAAAGGTTTGCATGTGGGGGAGGCATAATGGATGATCTTGTGCTTGGCACTCTCCTGAGTGATGCTTTGGACAAAAATTCCTTTTTTTTTCTCTCTTTTTTTGTGAAGATATTCGTCTTTTCACTGCCACCAGGCCAGTTGGTCGCGGTGTCGGTGTGGCTTAGTTGTATGCGATCCGAACTTGGAAGGAGCCCTTAATACTAAGTATCGGAAGTATTTTGAATGTATTATTCTTTCTTATGGATGAAAAATAGAAATTAACCGTGTTTTCTTATCATAAATCATTAGATTGCACAAATTATTAGATCTTGTAACTGTCATTGTGGCAATGTGGGTATGTTGATACATTTCCTTTTGTAAAAGTTTCGATATCAATCGATTCTTATGTGGCATTATCGACCCCGGATCATTAGAAACATTTCATTACAAAAGAAAATCGTTGGTGGGTAAGGATCTTACTTGGGACCTTGCTCGCATCAAAAAACACTAATAAAAGATTAGATACTATAGGTGTCGATATCGGGTGGTACAGAAATAATGTAAAGTTTTTCTTTGCAGATTAACACATTATAATTTCTTCGATGCCTAAAATGTATTGAAGGTCGGCGATGTCGCTTCCCAATTTGCATAGCGCTTACTATTATGTCTTTCTGCTGAAACTGAATGGATCGGTCTTCGAAAAAATCCTTGTTGAGGTTGCTCGTAGGAAACAAATGCTTTCATTGGCCGATGTCAATGAAGGTCGGTACTCGGATACCTTTACTTCCCAAACGATTTTCACCACCTTTAACTTTCACCGATGGCGAAATTCTCAAGCGAATCGAGGAAAATTCTGGTTTGTTGATTCCTTGAATAGTTATTAAGTCCATTTCCAAATTAAGAAGAATCTTTGTTGTATGTTCAAGCAACATTTAATTAAACATAATGGATAAGAGAAGGCATCAATTTCATACTGACGTGAAAACAGTTGATGCAGAAGATTGAGTGGTACCAAAAAAAGAAAAAAATCATAGACCTTTTTTAGGGTGTGTTGAGTGATCAATAAATGGTGATTCACTGGGTGAACCCAGAACCTCTGGCTATCACACACACACACACACACACACACACACACACACACATATATATATATATATATTATTGTTATTGGAAGTATTGTTTTAGGGCTTGGTCGTTCACTAGGAAGGCATCAGGTTTCCCCCTCAGATTCTGCAACTGGTAAGTTCTTGTTCCAATCATCTCAGCCACTTGGAAAGGTCCAAGCCATAGGTTCTGAAACTTAGAATGTTTCCCCTTTGGCTCATTCTCTCTATCCCATTTCAAGACCAAGTCCCCCACTTCAAAAATCTTTTCTTTAGCCTTGTGCTTATCGAATGATCTTTTCACTATCTATTGATGAGATAGGAATTTCAACTTAGCCTTCTCTCTCTCTTCTTCCAACATGAGTAGAGTATTAATTCTTTGTTTCATGGCCGATGAGAGTTCCCCGTTGGAATATTGGGCCAATCGAAGAGATGGTAGATAGAGCCTGTTCGGGAGGATGGCTTCCTGCCCGTAGACCAAAAAATATGGGGAATTTCCTATGGCTTCTTTGGGTGTGACCCTATCGGCCCATAGGTCATTATGAAGTTGATTATGCCAATTTATTTGGTTATCTATAACCGTCTTCTTTAGTATCCTTACCAGGTTTTCATTTGTTGATTTTGCCACACTGTTTCCCTAGGGGTAATAATTTGCAGAGTACTTGATTATGATCCCTTTGTACAGAGAAAACTCTGTCAATAAGGTAGAAGAGAAATAAGTTGCATTGTCAAAGACCGGAATAGACAGAACACCAAACCTTGTGATCAGTTGTTGCTCTATAAATTAGATTACTACCTTCTCATTTACTTGAGTCGGAGGAATGGCCTCTATCCATTTTGTGAAATAATCGATGGCAGTAAGAATATACTTGTGCAATTTTGAAGAGCTCGGGGTAATTTCCCCTATTATGTCTAACCCCCACTGTTCAAAAGGCCTCAAGATAGTCACAGGCTGAAGTGGGACTGTTGCCCTTTTCTCCTTTCCAACGCTTATTTGACAAGTCTTACAGTTCCTAGTGTAGGTATGAGCGTCTTTGAATAAGGTGGGCCAGTAATAGCCATCTCTCAGAATCTTATGAGCAGTGGTGTTTCCTACAAAATGTCCCCCGAAAGGGTCATCGTGGAGTTATTTTAGCACTTTATCAATGTCTTCTCATTCAAGACATCTCAATAGTACTTCATCATAGTTTATCCGGAAGAGCACTAAATTTACAAGGTGATACTATGAAGATTTTAACCTTAGGGCTCTCCTTTCTCTAGGGTTGAGGTTCTCAGGACAAGTCCCATGATGTAGAAGATAAGTTAAATCCTTGTACCAGGAGACATGTCCTGGGTAGATGTATGCTACTTCATTGCACCATAGTGCCATTTCATTTTCCCACCCAGAATCTTCATTTGCTTAATCCTGGGCTTCAGCTACGAGCTTACACAAACCTTGTCCTTTTACTATTTTGGCAGGTTTTATATCTAGATCAAATTCCTGGACTACTGCCATCTAGTTCCCCCTTCTTTCCCCCATTTCTTGTTGGGTAAACAGGGATCAGACTGCAGGGTGTGGCACAATCACCTTTGTGTGATTCTTGAGGATGTAAGACCTGAAATGATTTACGGCCTTATAGACCGCGTAGGCCTTTTTTTCTATGGTAGGATAATTGAGCTCATCTCCTTGAAGATTGGTACTCATAAATGACACTGGGGCTTCGTTGTTGTCATCATCCTTCTGAGTCAAAATCGTAGCTAGTGATTGGTCGGAGGCGAAAGTATAAAGGTTAAAGTCTCTATTGAAATTGGGGCTTCGCAATAGTGGTGCCCAGGATATGGCAGCTTTGATATTGTTGAAAGTTTCTTTTCGCTCATCATCCCACTTAAATTCGGCATCTTTTTGAATCATCTTTTGTAAGGGTTTGATGATTTCGGAAAAATTGGGAGTAAATTTCCTCACAAAATTGATTTGCCCAAAAAAGGACTGCATAGTTTTCTTGTTATGGGGCAGTGGAAGTTGAGCTATGGCTTTAATCCTTTCCGGGTCTATGAAAATATCGGCTTGAAATATAATGTGACCTAACAACTTACCTTCCTCAACACCAAAGATAGTTTTCTTAGGATTCAAAGATATATTGTATTTCCGACACCTTTCAAAAGTCTGAGTTAAGTGTTCGATGTGTTCTTCTCTATTCTTCGAATACACTGTTATGTCATCTAAATACACTACCACATACCTATTGATAAGTCCTCGGAAATATATGTCCATGGCCCTTTGGAAGGTTGCTCCTGTGTTGATTAACCCGAAAGGCATGTGTTTATAAGCGAAGGTTCCCCATTTGGTTCAAAGGGTGGTTTTTAAACGATCTTCTTCTGCAACCAATACTTGGTTGTAGCCTGAGAAACCGTCTAGTAGGGAGAAAATATTTGAGCCCGAAACGGTCCGCAAGAGTTGTTCCATCGGCTAGACAGGATAATTGTCCTTTTCGGAAGCTATGTTGAGGTTCTGGAAATCCACACATAATTGGATTTCTCCTAACTTTTTCCTCACTGGAACAAGATTTGTTACCCAGGTAGAATGCCTAACTTGGAAAATTATCTTCGCATCTAAAAGCTTCCTTAACTCCTGATACATGAGAGGTTCCAGGGATGGATGATACTTTCGGATCTTCTGTTGGAAAGGTTTTATTTCGGGTTTCAATGGGATGGTGTGTTGAATAATGTGGGTGTCATACGTTTACAAATCCTTATAGTACCATGTGAATATGTCCTTATATTGTCTAAATAATTTTAGGTAGGCATTCCTCTCTTCCTTAGATATGGTTTAGCCAAGGTTCACATTCTTCAGGTTCTCTGGGGTTCCAAGATTTACAGTTTCATGGAGGGGACAAGAGATACCAGTTTTTGCATTTTTTCGTCCTTTAAATTGTTCCTTCAGATCAAACAGATTCTCTAGATTAGCTACCCCCCTTGGGATTGTGTGAGCCTTCGGTTTTGTCCGAAGATCAGTTCCTATTGATTTCTCTTGGAACTCTTCATCGTCAATAGATAGATCTTTGAAATTGTCTTGGTTGGTTAAGAAGTTTATGATCTGTTCATCTCCCTCAAATACTTTCCAATTAGAAATATTATTAGGTATCGATGGTCTGTAGAGCAGTTCTATAGTAAATCGAGAGGCTTCATAATCCTCTAAAGGTGACAGTCTGGAGGCGGTCGTGGCTAAAGAGTCGGAAAGAATATTCTTTCCCCTAGGAATCACCGTGATATTGAAAGCCTCAAAGCGCTCTATTAACCTATGCACCTCCTGTTGGTAGTTATTAGGATGAGGTGAATTGCAATGTATAGTATTCCTTACTTGTCTAACAATAATTTTAGAGTCTCCGAAAACTTTCAATTCTTTGACATGTAAATCTATGGCTTTCTTTAACCCTTGTACTAGAGCTTCATACTTAGTAGTGTTGTTGGTACATTCGAATTCTAGTCTATAGGACAGGAAATGACATTTACCTTTATGGTCGATGAGGATGCACCCTACTCCTGACCCTTCTTGTGATTTAGATCCATCAAAATAGGGGGTCCAAATGGGTGAATATAGTCGCTCCTTTCTCTTTCCTCTTTAATGTTTTGTTATCTAATCTTTTCTCCCACAAGTCTTACCGCGGAGTCTTGACAGAAGAGAGAGTCTCCCGTCAGCATCTATGATTCTTCTTGGAAAATCATTTTTGAGTTTTGGGTAAACAAAACATTAGATAGGAGAGGAGAAAATTTCCCGAAATGGGAATCACGGGAATAATTACCCAACACGGGAAAGTCCGTGGATGCGGGTTCATTCGGGGTTTCTAGATCAATGACTGTATGCTTAAGATATTTCTCCCTATCGATCCTAATCATGTTTTTGTATCCCTTCAGTGGTAGCCAAAGGTGTGCCCAATATGTACTAAAATGTCCATTAAGATTTTCAGACCAATCTCGGCTCAACAATATCCCATATGCCTCTGGGATATCTACTACAATGATGTCAATCACTTCCCAAAAAATTAGGATGTGTCATTATCTTGATCATCACATCTTTGAGTTCTCCCATGACCTTGACTTGGGTTCTATCTAATTGTATGACATGCTTATCACTTTTGAGAGGGACAGTGCCTAATTTATTACAAATGGCCAAGGGCGTCATGTTGGAGGATGCCCCAGAATCTACCAAGCAATTGTGAAGGTTCCTACTGAAGACTTCAAACGTCAGGAGGAAAGGTGGAACAAAAGGATTTTCCCTTTTATCTCCCGAACAGGTGTTCATGGTCATTTTGCTCACCAGATTGGTGGAAGACATATTTCTTTCCAAATCGCTTGTCATCCTCGGGTTTCCTATGGAGCTCAGAGCCTGCAACAGAAAGTCTTTCTGCTAGGGAATCCTACACATGTCCATAAAGGATATGTTGGCCCTTAAATTTTTCAAATCTTCGACCATGTTATAATCTAGTTTGGGTGATTCATGGGTGTGAATGATTATAGGCTTCTTACCGAAAGCAGAAATCATTTTCGGGTGATCAGGAGTTGCCTTAATCTTTGATGCCTAGGCAGCATTGGCATCTTTCGACCCAGGCGGACCCTTACTGTGCTTTTGTATCACCAATACTTTCATGGGTCATTCCTAGGACTCAAACAGTTCACTAGAAGGCATGATCGGGTCGGTATCCCATATCGACATGGCTGTGTTCTGTGGTGGATCAATCTCTTCTTGATCGGCACTATTGATAGCCGAACTATTTGGATATTTGGTTAGGGATACTTCATCTAGGAATCAATTGNCCCAAAAAATTAGGATGTGTCATTATCTTGATCATCACATATTTGATTTCTCCCATGACCTTGACTTGGGTTCTATCTAATTGTATGACATGCTTATCACTTTTGAGAGGGACAGTGCCTAATTTATTACAAATGGCCAAGGGCGTCATGATGGAGGATACCCCAGAATCTACCAAGCAATTGTGAAGGTTCCTACTGAAGACTTCAAACATCAGGAGGAAAGGTGGAACAAAGGGATTTTCCCTTTTATCTCCCGAACAGGTGTTCATAGTCAGCTTGCTCACCGGATTGGTGGAAGACATATTTCTTTCCAGATCGCTTTTCATCCTCGGGTTTCCTATGGAGCTCAGAGCCTGCAACAGAAAGTATTTATGTTGGGGAATCCTACACATGTCCATAAAGGATATGTTGGCCCTTAACTTTTTCAAATATTCGACCATGTTATAATCTAGTTTGGGTGATTCCCGGGTGTGAATGATTATAGGCTTCTTACCGAAAGCAGAAAGCATTTTCAAGTGATCAGGAGTTGCCTTAATCTTTGATGCCTGGGCAGCGTCGGCATCTTTCGACCCAGGCGGACCCTTACTACGCTTCTGTATCACCAAGACTTTCATGGGTCATTCCTAGGACTCAAACAGTTTGCTGGAAGGCATGATCGGGTCGGTATCCCATATCGACATGGCCGTGTTCTGTGGTGGATCAATCTCTTCCTGATCGGCACTATTGATAACCGAATTATTTGGCTATTTGGTTAGGGAGACTTCATCTAGGAATCAATTGGCCATCAAATTCATGGCATGTACCCATTGGGGGAAGTTTCTTTTGAAGTGGTTTTCCCGGTGATATGTGTAGAAAGAATCAGACGCGACGTTCCCTAGATCAATATTTAAGTTGGTTGGGGGAGGTTCAATTGCTTTGAATAGTGGGTTTCTTTTAAAGAAAGGATTATAGGGAATTTGGCCTAGGTTTCCCTCCCTTTCTCTTCTCTTCATGTCTATAATCTTATTTGATAATTTCTTAACCATGCGTTGTAGATCCTCTATATCCCCATTACCTTTGTCAGGAGTTTTCTCGGTCGGTTTCCTCGATGGTCTAGTTAAAAGGAGTCCTCTCCTAGGAGGGGGTTGGGTCTCTCTTTTCGCTGAAGAAGCCTAGCCTTCCTTACATCCTTTCATCTGGAACTCTATCATCTTGGCTTCTTCAAAATTTTCCGCAAGGGTTTGCTTAGCGGCTCTTTTCACAAACATAGAAATAGAAGCCGTAAGCGCATTGGCATAAACCTCGATATGCAATTCTTGAGTTGGTTTCTCCGAGGGATGGAATTTGTTTAAAATGGTCGTGAATCTTTGATTGAAATATTTGACCCTCTATTTTTGGGTCATGGTGGCTGCAAACAACTCAGCCATCAGGGCTCCCGTAGTAGTTTCTTTTGCAAATTTTTCTAAAAAATCTTTTTGGAACTTAGTCCAACTGGTTATAGATCCTACTAGAAAATTAAAATACCACGTAGAAGCTGAATTTTCAAACGTGTAGGGAAAAAGGTATGAAAACTACGTCTTCATGTTGAATGTTCATCAGCCTGATCGTAAGTATGAATTTCTTGATATGATCTTCAGGTAAACCTAAAGTCTCTGGATCATACTTGGGGAGAAGCTTTTCCGGGTGTTGGAGAAGATTATGTACTCACCCGGGGATGGCTACGGCGTCTCCGACCAACCAAGGTTGGTTGTATTGGAGTGGGATTTCCCTCTCCTCCCCATGATCATTATTACCTTCCATATCTTTGGAATCTGAGTTGAGCTCCTCTTCTTCTGAAAAATCATTTGGCTCGGAGATATTGTCAGCTGGCGTTTCGAGTATTAGATCAAGAGGTTCTTGGATTTCGATAATCGCAAAATCTATCAAGTCTTCTACAGAGTGTACGAAAACTTCAACCACTGGTCTGATTTTTTGTTTTCTTTGAGGAAGGATAGGAACTAAGGACAACGCGTTAATTTGTCGGGCGTAGGCTCTAGTGATTCTCTGGAACTGATTCACTTCCTCGTGAGAAAGGGCGTAAGGTATTTCAAGGTGAAAAGGTTCTCCCTCATGTTGGGGTGAGTTACCCGCTTCGGGAGTACTCAATAAGTGTGGGATATTTGTTGGATGACTAGCCATGCATGTGGATCATTACGAATCTGTAGGTTGTTTGAAATATTGTATAAATTATATACTCGGCCATTCATTCTCAGGCCCTCCTTCTAGCACCAATTCTGTTGATGGGTCTTAAATCCCTTGACTCAACAGCAGGAACCAAACCCACCACCAAGGCCCAATTAGACTCTGCAGCATTTAAGATGGAATGGTTCTCCAAATCTTTCGATCTGGCCGATTTATCGATGGGCTTTATGTTTTCTTGTGAAAGCTCTTCCTTCAGTTAAGATGGTTATTTTTCTATACTTCTCTTGGGTGGGGCTGGTATGAGAGATGCAAGCCAGTATAAACCAACTTGACAATAACAGGACAAAGTTTTAACTATTGGGAAGAGATTGAGCTTGGGATAACCCGCTTCTCAAACATGTAGACATTGATTCTATGCCAAAGGGCCTAGTATTACTACATTAACCAAATGAGCATCCAATTACTGTCTGAGAAAACTAATTAACAGAAATAAAACACATATGTAATCAAGATCACTGTAAGAAAAATAATTCATCTACCATAACATTCATCACATAACAACACAACGATTTTATCTTCATCATTAAAGCAAAGAACATCAACACATTGCACCAGATAACTTGACAACAGAATTAATTGCTCTTACTCATTTACTGCATCATTCTTGGAATAGGATAGGAAGTAATTCTTCTCCAACTCCAATCACATATATCTAATGGAAATAGCATGTCTTTGGTCCAGAAGGAATTCCCATTTTATAGCAGTCTCAAAATAGTTATCAACAACCAAAAAAGAAAGAGTTCTTACAATAACCATCGACTCTTGTTCATTGGATGATGTCTCTATTTATAATATAAAATTCAACTGTAATTAATAGATAAATATAGTTCGAGCCAAACAAAAATCGCCATGTGGCATAGACATCCAACACTTTCTTTATCAATCCACCCGAGATACTTCTTGAAAAGGGTGGCTTCTCTCATATTCAGACCAGTTGATAAATAGTTCTTCACACGTATTGGCCCATGGGAATCTTTTCTACTCCATCGCGGCAGCATATACTCCTCTGATATCCATTGCATGTGCTCGGTACTTTTCTAGGCTGAAGTTCAATTTCTCAAGCATGGTTCTGGCTTTGATTGGATGTTCTGCGAACTATTTCACTTGCCCTAGCCTTGCATCGGTTACCTTTGCACACTCTTCGGTCCATAGCGATTCTTACTCGGCATGTATCTTGAACACGTCACTCAGGTTGATAAATTCATCGGGAGTGCTGAACTCGGGAGGATGACCTTTCGCGTTGCTTCTCTGGTTGATGCTTCGGTGTTTCTTTAGAATTATTCTGCGAGATCCCGGAGTAAGATTTGTTCGACAATCGGGGAATTTCTCGTGATCTCGTTTCCCTTTGAATGACCTGCGATGTCTTTGTCCATTCCCCCACTCATTTTTGGTTTAAATGAGTTCTGCCAACACGCGCCAGGGTGGCAGATCAAGTACAATGGACATGAGTGTCGGGACTGTCATAGTAACCTTTCAACCTTTGGGGTCGGGATGAGACGTCAGAGTGGAGCCTGTGTGTGTGTACTCCTAGAAGGTCAGATAAGGAAGTCGTTAAATTCTTCTAGGATCTATATTACCAAGTGTGCCAAATATCATTCATCAATAATGGGAGCTAGGAAGTTTAAAGAGATAGGGATGATTGTACCGTACATTCCCTACAACCTTGATCAATGGTGTTTTACATGTTCTAGATCGCATCCATTGAGCAGTTGTGGCTCGTTTGAACTTCAAAACATCATATTGCGAGGTGCTAGTGTTTCATTGGCACGCTCAGTTTCTCTCCTTCGTTTCCCTATAAATTCCAGGAGTTCTGTGGGGAATTTTACACATATGCCAGGCCTATACTTCTGTAATTCTAGTTTAGTGAGTTCATCTTGGCGGAATCCTCTGTAGTCTTTATCATCCGTAGATTCCTGAGTCCCTACGCTGTTACATTATGGGGTCTCCCTCCAACACGAGACGGGGTCTGGGAGGTAGCCAAAGTGTCAGGTCCTAGCCCCAGCGTGCATGGGACTATTTCTTATTGGCTTTCGGTGTACTTGAAACCCTAATAGGAGGTACATGCATTTTCTTGGAGATGATGTCAGCATCTCCTGTGAAGCTCGGGGTAGAAAAAGATGTGTCTAAAAGAGGTATGCTGGAAACAGTTCCTTCTCAGGAGCCAAAACCGCGGAGAAGAGGGAGGCTTAGAAAGGATATGAAAAAAGGGGAGGAAGATTGCCTCCTGGCTGAGCTAAGCATACGTTCAACCATTGAGGAGTCTATGAGGTTCACTCGCTAGTCGGAGTCAGTTGGGACTACCGATAGAGGAGGTGGGAGGAGAAAGGGAAAGGAAAAAGCACCAGGTTCTCCCATCAAGAGTCTCGCTCAGCAGTTAGGGCGGGCTAAACTTGTGATAGTTGAACTTTACCAAGAAAATAGAGAGTTGCGGCTTCAATTGGTGGAAAAAGAATAGGAGATACTGTCATCGCATGGTCGCGTAGGGAGCACGATTTGGCTGTAGAGACGGCTTTGGCAAGCACAAGATACAATTGTGAAACTGCGCAAGGCGCAACAGACTACGGAAGAAGAGAACATAGTGTAAAGCGCAAGTAGTACCCAGGGAAAGGTTTCCGTGTGAGGGAGGCATAATGGGTGATCTTGTGCCTGGCACTCTCCTGAGTGATGATTTGGACAAAAATTCCTTTTTTTTTTTGCTCTTTTGTTGTAAAGATATTTGTCTTTTCACTGCCACCAGGCTGGTTGGTCGCGGTGTCGGCGTGGCTTAGTTGTATGCGATCCAGACTTGGTGGGAGCCCTTAATACTAAGTATCGAAATTATTTTGAATGTATTATGCTTTCATATGGATGAAAAACAGAAATTAACTGTGTTTTATTATCATTAATCGTTAGATTGCACAAATTATTAGATCCTGTAACAGTCATTGTGGTACTATGGGTCTGTTGATATGTTTCCTTTTGTAAAATTTTTGATTTCAATTGATGCTTATGTGGCGTTATCGACCTCAGATCATTAGAAACATTTAATTACAAAATCCAATCGCTGGTGGGTAAGGATCTTACTTGGGACCTTGCTCGTGTCGAAAAACACTAATAAAAGATTAGATACTATGGGTGTCGATATCATGTGGTACGGGAATAATGTAAAGTTTTTCTTTATGGATTAACACATTATAATGTCTTCGACACCTAAAATGTATCAGGGGTTGGTGATGTCGCTTCCCAATTTGCGCGGTGCTTACTATTACGTCTTTCTGCCGAAACAGACGGGATCAGTCTTCGGCAAAATCCTTGTTGAGGTTGTTCGTAGGAAAGAAACGCTTTCATCTATTGATGCTGATGAAGGTCAATACTCGACTACCTTGACTTACCAGATGATTTTCACCACCTTTAACTTTCACCGATGCCGAAATTCTCATGCGAATCGGAGAAAATTCTGGTTTGTTGATTCCTTGAATAGTAATTAAGTCCATTTCAGAATTAAGAATACTCTTTGTTGTATGTTCAAGCAATCTTTAATTAAACATAACAGATAAGTGAAGGCATCGATTTCATACTGACATGAAAACAGTCCATGCAGAAGATTGAGTGGTACCCAAAAAATAAAAAATTCATAGGCCTTTTTTAGGGTGTGTTGAGTGCTCAACACAATGCCACACCCACAACCCTACACCATTGGATGGCTTCGCCAAGGAGGTGATCTTTGCGTCAGCCAACAATGCCGACGGTCGTACGGCATCAAGCCCTTCAAAGATGAGGTATTGTGTGATGTTGCTCCTCTCAAATTTTTTTATGTTCTTTTGGGCCAACCTTATTTATGGAAATGTCATGTTGTATATGAGTCTAGGCCTCGTAGTGTTATTATTACTTTGAACAGGAAATTGTATAGGATACCCGAGGTAGTCCCACCTAGTGTTATTTCCTTGATCTCTGCTAAGCAATGCAGGAAGGTCATCTCTAAGACGGAGAATTTTTTCTTCTTTGTGATTCTCTCTCAGAATAAGAGAAAGATCACAACCACATCCAGGGTCTCTGCGGCCGACCTATCCACACAGCAGAAGCAAGTAGATACGTTTGTGGAAGAATACTTGGATATATTCTCCTCTCCTACAGGGGTACCTCTACACTGCCAGGTCAAGCACCCCATAGATCTGACCCCCGATGCACCACTACCTAATGGGCCAGTCTATCGTCGCTCTTTTCTAGAGAATGAGGAGATCAAGCGACACATCCAAGAACTGCTCCACAAGGGGCACATCCATCCCATCTCATCACCTTGCGGGAGCCCAATCATGCTGGTACAGAAGAAATATGGAACCTGGCGACTTTGTATTGATTACCAGGCTCTCAATAAAATCACAGTCAGAAACCGATACCTGATTCCCCAAATTGATGACCTCCTTGATCAAATCACAGGGGCCAAATACTTCAATAAGATTGATCTAAAGTCTGGATACCACCAGGTCCCGATAGAATAGACAGATGTATGGAAGATCGCCTTCAAGTCAAAGGAAGGCCTTTTTGAATGGTTGGTCGTGCCCTTTGGTTTGAAAAATTCTCCAGCCACTTTCATGAGGATGATGGACGATATTCTGCGACCATTCACCAATACTTTTGTAGTGGTATATCTGGATGACATTCTAATTTACAGCAAGACTTGGTTCGAACACTTACAGCATATTCAGCAAGTTCTACACACCTTGCGGCAGCACAAGCTATACGCCAACTTGGAAAAATGATCCTTCGACATGGACAAGGTCCATTACCTGGGATACATCATTGATCATCATGGCGTACATATGGATCCAGCCAAGATCCAAGTCATCTATGACTAGCCAGCCCCAACCACACTCACTAAGCTTTGGAGCTTCTTAGTCCTTGCCAATTTCTACCGCACGTTCGTGTTGGGATTCTCCCATATTGCATAGGCCCTCAACCAAATAAATAGGGGTGTTGGTAAGGAAAAAATTTTGTGGGGCCGGTCCCAACAACAAGTGTTCGATAATTTGAAGTAACGCTTGTGCTCAGCCCCAGTACTTTCACTACCATACCTACAACATCCCTTTGAGACCGAGACATATGCTTTAGACTATGTTGTGGGTGTCGTTCTCACTCAGTACGGCCACCCCATGGCCTATCATAGTGAGAAACTGTCAGATATTGTCTGTAAGTACCCTACTTACAACAAAGAAATGTACTCCATTGTGCAAGCCTACCACCAGTGGAGAAATTACATTCTTGGGAAGGAGACAGTCATCCACACTAATCATAAGCCACTGCAGTTCATGAAGACATAATGAAAATTGCAGAATAACCACCATCAAAAGTGGTCCACATACTTGCACCAATTCCACCTCAACATCAAGTATAAAACAGGAAGCACCAATCGCGTCGTTGATTGCCTCAGCAAACTACCAGTCACGGCACTCACCACGTTGTTAGACTCTTACAGTTATGAGACCTCTAGATGGCCCCAACTTTATGAGACAAACCCTGACTTCGCCACCACCTACCAAATGTTGGGTGCAAACGCAGTTGTCGATAATTTTCATCTTCAGGATCAGTTGTTGTGTTGTCTGGTTTATATCTGTGTTCCATCAAGCGAGCGAGCGAAGTTGATCTAGGAAGCCCACTACAGTCAGGTGGCAGGTCACTTCGGTGTCGAAAAGACAATGGCGATGCTACAGAAACATTTCTATTGGTCGAAACTTCGACAGGAGGTCAGCAAGTATATCAGGTCTTGCACTGTCTGCACTATTGCCAAACCGACCACTAAGAAACAGGACCTGTACACCCCTCTTCCTACTCCTGAAAGGCCATGGGAATCCATCTCAATGGACTACATGTTGGGCCTCCTGTCCACCAAGCGGGGAAATGACTGTGTTTTTGTGGTTGTTGATCACTTTTCTAAGATCGTGATTTTGGTTGCCTGCAAGAAGAGCATCACAGTAGAGGCCACTGCCAAGATATTCTTTGAATGAGTCTGTGTACATTTTGGAATCCCACAAACCATTGTCTCATATCGAGATAGTCAATTTCTTAGCACATTATGGTCAAGCCTCTGGTCACTGTTGTACACCAAGCTCACCAAATCCACGACCTTCCACCCCCAGACAGATGTCCAAACTGAGGTTGTGAATCGAATGATTGTGCATATCCTTCGTATGTATTATTCAAAGCACCCTCTCACATGGGATGAGAACCTTCCCTATGTCCAGCATAGCTACAACCGAGCCCTACATAGCTCAACCGGCCACAGCCCCTTTCAGGTGGGGTTGGGATTCCAACCATTGGGTCCCATAGATGTTGCACTTCCCCTTGTGGTCACCTCGACCGACTCATATCCTACTCCAAGTGAAGCTGATAAAGCCACCCGGTTCATTGAGTGGATCCAACACATCCACCAACAGGTTTAGAATATCCTACAGAAGTCCAATGACAAGTATAAACAGCGCCATGATCAACATCGGGTGCCACATAAGTTTCAGGTGGGCGACAAAGTTTGGTTGCACTTGCAGAAAGAATGCCTTACAGGACCCCATCGGAAGCTTCTCCCACTCCATTATGGGTCATACCTATCACCAAGGCCATGGGGGATAATGATTTTGATCTCAACATTCCTCCTTTCCTTGGCATGCACCCAGTGTTCAATGTGGATCTCCTTCGCCCTTATTTCCCACCATTATTGGACACCTCAGAAGTAGCAGAACGGATGACACCAACAAATCTCAACCCCGAATGCATACAACAAGCATTCAATGATCATATTTTTGACACACATATCAAGGGCACATGACAACAAAGGATCCATCTTTATCAAGTCATCAAAGCAGGGCAGCTCCTACACCAAGGCAAGTGGCTCACCCGGGGCCAAATTCAGCAGAAATTTCCTCATCTGATGGGGGACCTCAATGCAATGGATACCATTGCTTCCTAAGGAGGGAGGATTAATCCATATGGATATCGGTGGCCACCCACATTTTCCAACTGGCTCAAAACAGTTTTCTGGCAATTTTGGTAATTTACTATTTTTAGCAATTTTCACTTTCAGAGCCGTTTTGAGGCCCTAAACGATGTTTTTTGGTTAAAAAGGTTTTCAATATGCAAGTTCCTTCCATATTGCACCCAAAATTAATCTCTTCGATGATACCTTTCCAACGGGCTATCATATGCCTAAAACAGAGATCATATGCAAAAGTTACGACCCCGGGAAGTTGATGTACTAACTTACCCAAATAGGGCCCACGTGACTTTTGGCGCTTCATCTCCTAGGGTTAGATTTTTGGATGTCTAGGGTTTTTTACATTCCTACTTATTGTAAAAAGGCATTGAGAGCCTCATTGTAATCATCGTCTTGCGAATGAGCGCAGTCGTCACATCTCTTCTCAGAGATAAGCCACCACCATTCCAACAAGCTTGTTTCCACTACATTTTACAATTTTCAGCTTATTTCGTTATTGAATAGAAAACCAGTTTTACTGTATCTCTGTTATTTTTTTTAAGCACCTGTTAATACTCTGTATTCATTTCGTTCTACTCATAAAATCTGGATCCTCATAATCATTATACTTAGCATCATTTCATTATATCTTATATCATGTGTGCAAAAACATAATAACATGTAACATATTTTGAATAACAGACATACATCATATGTGCGCAATAAATAGAAAAATAAACACATCATGCCACACAGACGCCATATTTATCGCGGTTCACCTAAGATGGGATACGTCCACAATGACTAACTTCTTATTATATGATTCAAAATAATTTCTTACAAAATATGTCCATTGTGCTCATACATTATTCCCTTGTCGTTCTCCTATCTCTCTCTCTATCTATGTCGCTCTTCACTACTTACTTATTCATTATTCTCATACTTTCTCACTCCTCTACTCCACTACCACTAATATCTATCCCAAAACCATTGCATATTTATACAATTAGAATAGGGATTAGTCTATATCAATGGACCCAAAATGCCTAACGGATTCAACGGTCTTCCTTCCTTTGTGCTCTGGTCCCAAAAGTGCACCAACTGTCTTTCCTTCTTTTTCGCATGGTGTGCAGTTCTCAAAATTGGCCCCAACAATGTTCAATTGTAGAAGTAGAACACAAGCATACCTGCCTTTTTCTCCTCCTTTTGTTCAATTCCCCTCTTCTTGTAGAGAGGGGTAGGCTAAAAAGTGAAAGGTCACATCTACCTCCTAAATTTCCTCTAGAAATTAGTTTCTAAAGTCCAATATTTTGGATGGCTAGAACTTGGAAAGTCGCTTTGGTCAAATGGGACAAGGATCCTAGGAAAAATAAGGGCACCAACCTAATATTAATGTGCACTTTCTTTAGCATTGAAAAGACAACCAAAAGTCATGGAGCTTATTGTAAATAAATTCCC
>JASDQU011402723.1:44114-55799 GCA_032191745.1 Picea mariana | reverse complement strand
CCAACCATTGGGTCCCATAGATGTTGCACTTCCCCTTGTGGTCACCTCGACCGACTCATATCCTACTCCAAGTGAAGCTGAAAAAGCCACCCGGTTCATTGAGTGGATCCAACACATCCACCAACAGGTTTAGAATATCCTAAAGAAGTCCAATGACAAGTATAAACAGCGCCATGATCAACATCGGGTGCCACATAAGTTTCAGGTGGGCGACAAAGTTTGGTTGCACTTGCAGAAAGAACGCCTTACAGGACCCCATCAGAATCTTCTCCCACTCCGTTATGGGTCATACCTATCACCAAGGCCATGGGGTATAATGATTTTGATCTCAACATTCCTCCTTTCCTTGGCATGCACCCAGTGTTCAACGTGGATCTCCTTCGCCCTTATTTCCCACCATTATTGGACACCTCAGAAGTAGCAGAACGGCTGACACCAACAAAGATCAACCCCGAATGCATACAACAGGCATCCAATGATCATATTTTTGACACACAGATCAAGGGCACATGACAACAAAGGATCCATCTTTATTGAGTCATCAAAGCAGGGCAGCTCCTGCACCAAGGCAAGAGGCTCACCTGGGGCCAAATTCGACAAAAATTTCCTCATCTGATGGGGGACCTCAATGCAATGGATACCATTGCTTCCTAAGGAGGGAGGATTAATCCATATGGATATTGGTGGCCACCCACATTTTCCAACTGGCTCAAAACAGTTTTCTGACAATTTTTGTAATTTACTATTTTTAGCAATTTTCACTTTCAGAGCCGTTTTGAGGCCCTAAATGATGTTTTTTGGTTAAAAAGGTTTTCAATATGCAAGTTCCTTCCATATTGCACCCAAAATTAATCTCCTCGATGATACCTTTCCAACGAGCTATCATATGCCTAAAACAGAGATCATATGCAAAAGTTACGACCCCGGGAAGTTGATGTACTAACTTACCCAAACAGGGCCCACGTGACTTTTGGCGCTTCATCTCCTAGGGTTAGATTTTTGGATGTCTATGGTTTTTTACATTCCTACTTATTGTAAAAAGGCATTGAGAGCCTCATTGTAATCATCGTCTTGTGAATGAGTGCAGTCGTCGCATCTCTTCTCAGAGATAAGCCGCCACCATTCCAACAAGCTTGTTTCCACTGCATTTTACAATTTTCAGCTTATTTCGTTATTGAATAGAAAACCAGTTTTACTGTATCTCTGTTATTTTTTTTTAAGCACCTGTTAATACTCTGTATTCATTTCGTTCTACTCATAAAATATGGATCCTCATAATCATTATACTTAGCATCATTTCATTATATCTTATATCATGTGTGCAGAAACATAATAACATGTAACATATTTTGAATAACAGACATACATCATATGTGCGCAATAAATAGAAAAATAAACACATCATGCCAAAGAGACGCCATATTTATCGTGGTTCACCTAAGATGGGATACGTCCACAGTGACTAACTTCTTATTATATTATTCAAAATAATTTCTTACAAAATATGTCCATTGTGCTCATACATTATTCCCTTGTCGTTCTCCTATCTCTCTCTCTATCTATGTTGCTCTTCACTACTTACTTATTCATTATTCTCATACTTTCTCACTCCTCTACTCCACTACCACTAATCTCTATCCCAAAACCATTGCATATTTATACAATTAGAGTAGGGATTAGTCCATATCAATGGACCCAAAATGCCTAACGGATTCAATGGTCTTCCTTCTTTTGTGCTCTGGTCCCAAAAGTGCACCAACTGTCTTTCCTTCTTTTTCGCATGGTGTGCAGTTCTAAAAATTGGCCCCAACAATGTTCAATTGTAGAAGTAGAACACAAGCATACCTGCCTTTTTCTCCTCCTTTTGTTCAATTCCCCTCTTCTTGTAGAGAGGGGTAGGCTAAAAAGTGAAAGGTCACATCTACCTCATAAATTTCCTCCAGAAATTAGTTTCTAAAGTCCAATATTTTGGATGGCTAGAACTTGGAAAGTCGCTTTGGTCAAATGGGACAAGGATCCTAGGAAAAATAAGGGCACCAACCTAATATTAATGTGCACTTTCTTTAGCATTGAAAAGACAACCAAAAGTCATGGAGCTTATTGTAAATAAATTCCCATCATCACATAACTCCATAAACTTCATGCATATAATAGAAAAAACAAATAGCAAATAAAAGTATATATATATATATATATATATATATATCTAACAATCCACGTATACAATTTTTTTGACTATTCAAAATTAAACATGTTCCAATATCTACACATCCTGTGCATTAACAACTCATAAAACTCAGTAGAAATCGAAACAAATCTATTGAAAAAATATAAGTTTCCATTATGAAATGAAATATGTGCCCACTCAAAAACACTATTCTCAAAAGGTGAAATTTCTTTAGTGATTGATCCTATAAAAGAATTCATTTTCTTCAGCTTATAAGTAACTACAGCTAGAGGCTCTCCATCCTAGTTATTCATTCAACCATGTTGAATCAATGCATTGATAATTTCATGCAAAATCAACTTGAACCATACATAATTTAACACTTATGAATGCATGTGTGCATGATATTAGACACAACAAGATGTATAACATGGTAAGATTGAGCATAAAGCAAGATAAGTGAATGGGAAGGAGTGAACAGGTAAGGGAGTAATCTATGGGAAAGCCACTCAACATAATATCATGCATATCCATTAAGTTGATACTAYGTATTACAATATGGTTKTCATATGCAGTCTCATCCAAATACAAACATTAAACCTTCATCATATCCTAGCATTACAATATGGTCATATGCAGTCTCATCCAAATACAAACATTAAACCTTCATCATATCCTAGCATAGTCTCATCCAAATACAAACATTAAACCTTCATCATATCCTAGCATACACCAGGTAGTAACATGTTTCAATTCACACCTAAGTATAAATTATAATGCATGTGGCTCCCTATTTATATAAAGATCCACATCAAAACATGCCATATATGGTGTGGCTCCCTATTTATATAAATATCCACATCAAGACATGCCATATATAATTATATGCTCATTAGATATAACCCAAAAACAAACCAATCGACAAAGTCTTTCTTTTGTTCTAAACATTAACTCATAATATAAAATCTAATTATGCATATACATCTCACAAATCCACAAGGGAGTTCTCAATTCATTCAATATATGTATTTTATCAACCATATCTATACCCACATGCATGCTACAATGATTACATATAACTCCCATGAAAATATGCATGCAGGCTCGTCACAGTTAAGAAGAGTACAAAAAACATACTTTCATGCACAACATATTAATTATAAATAAATAGCAGGTATGCTACATAAAACACATGTGATACCCATACATCATTCAACAAACCAACAATGTTGAGAGTAATATCATGACCACATTGTGTATACACCAACATTCAAGGATTTGTAGATTATTTTAATTATGGACATGCAATCAAGATGAAACCATACCCCAAAACTCATCCTATAGTGGCAATGAAATCAAAAGGATAGGGTCTATCCCTTTTAATCATAACTATAATAGCAATTTATTGCATTTCAAATATATAGAATCCAATAAATCCCTGTGACCCCAATTCAAGGTCGTGACTCCAAGTTCCATCAAAATATAATGAGCATACTCAATTTAATGAAAACACCAACACCAAAATCATCACACAAGTCATGTGTTTATTGCATTTCAAAAATATAGAATCCAATAAGTCTCTGTGACCCCAATTCAATTCAAGGTCGTGACTCCAAGTTCCATCAAAATATAATGAGCATACTCGATTCAATGAAACAACAACACCAAAATCATCACACAAGTCATGTGTACCATTTAATTATAGCTTGTAACCTTTAAAACCACAAAATGCACAAGGTAACCTTTCAAATGGAAACACCATAACCCATCTACATTAGATTATTATATCAAGGGATGCTAACAGAAAAAGGGGATGGGCATGAATGATGTGAAAATGAACACCAACACCAAAATCATTACACAAGTCATGTGTACCATTTAATTATAGCTTGTAACCTTTACAACCACAACATGCACAAGGTAACCTTTCAAATTGAAACACCATAACCCATCTACATTATATTATTATATCAAGGGATGCTAGCAGAATAAGGGGATGGGAATGAATGATGTGAAAATGAATACAAATTAGTCTTAGAGCACAACTATTTCCTTGGTCAATAACTTCAACCGATAGGTTGATCAAGGAAAAATCACAAGTGATAGCGTAGAATTCTTGGTAAGTGAATTAAAAGATTATGGGTTTGAGCTTAATATATCACCCATAATTGTAAATAGCAAAGAGATAGGGTGTCGTTTCTCTAAACGATATCAACAATGCAAAATGATTAGGCTTGGCTTGGACATTACATGCCAAACTAACAAACCAAATGATAATGATAACAAGAAACGGGTTCCAATCTAAGCAGTGTATGCACGAAAAGGCTTCAAAGAAAGCTAAATGAATTCCAAAAGTACACCGAAGATAGATCATGACCTCATGCAACACATGCAAGTACAATGAAAAAAATGCAGGTTATTCCATGACATATCAAAGCTTACCTTGCCAAAATTGTGAGGTGGTAGTGTTTCCATGACACCTTCAGGATTAAGCAACAACTCTCATAACAACAATCAAAACCATATTCAATACTTCCCGCACCAAACAGCAAAAAAATGCAAGATTTGATAATTTGACCAATCTTGTCCCTCAAACAAATGAGCTAAGGAGAATTGGTTTCGATAGAGCAAGTTAAGATTTCAAGCTAAACATTGGAGTAAACAATATCAACCTATAGTTCATGTACAAAGGCATGAGAAAAACATACTCTCTCAACTAACAAAATCAAACATTCACAGAGGTAGAACTGTGTAGAGTGAGAAAACAAACAAAGGAATGAGTCATCAAGGTAGGGTTGAATCACCTTGAAACCAAAAACTCATATGTCAACCATTCAATTAAAACCTAGGGTGGTGATCAATTGGCATACCACACAATGCATGAGAGTGTTTACTATGTGTTTTAAATGCATGGTACCTTCAAGACAAGTGGCAATGCATATTTTGGTCGCATGTATCCCAAGGAAAATCTTTGATGGTGAGCCTATAATCATATGCATGGTTCACGTATTAAATCCAAAGTTTGACCGTTATGCCAATGATTTGTATTTCATATAAACAACTATTATTTAGTATGATTTGTATTTCATACTAAACAACTATCGTTATGTCATAATTATTGTTTCGATACCAAACAACTTCACAAAGTGTGCCATGATATATTTATATTGTTGGGCCCTTTGCATAAGTCTAGGTCCATGTTATTATGTATGTGCCATAGTATGAGCATAGATCTAGACCTTGTAGGTTTAGGCCATAGTTAGGGTTAAACACTTTACACACGCATACACCATTCCATTCACTAACCAAAACATCCTTATTACTCCAATGCAACGCTAACAAGGTGGGCATTAGTAGCGTTTATAGGATATTGTTGACGAAACAGTGAAATAAAGGTTATGTCAAGCAATTAAGGTGAAAGTCTAAAATTCATCAATTTATATATTTGGCACAAGACTTTATGATCATAGATACTTTAACCAAAAAAGGGTCAATAAGTCAACTAGTGTGCAAGATGAGATAGAAAAGTAGGAGATCTAGGCGCACCCAAGGTGATTAAAGTCAACTATTTCTTCCTCATTCTAAGGGATTTAGTTACACGTTGGGCTACATATAGATGATCCTATGGATCCATCAATCAAGCAAGCGATAACAATCATTCAAGTGTTATCCATTTTGTGTTGAGTTATGCTCACTTATGCTTCAACATTGTAATAGTGTCTTTAGATACTGCTTCTTTTTCGAATTCATAACTCTTGAATTCTATGATTCCATCTTATTTATGTACTCTCAACTAAGGATCTTGTAAAACTAACTATCATGTGATGTGATTAGTAATTTAGTCATTGTTGTTCATTATGATTCGACTTGTTGTCATATCAAATCTATATTTAGCCTCTTGATGGAGAATATCAAATAGACTTGTTTGTTGATCCCTAGTGGTAGATACCTTTACTCCTATGAGATGTGTCAATGAATCTATGTCAATTATCTCCTTCCTAGGCAGGGCATAAATTTTAGTGTTCACAGACACTCCTTGTTAAGTACATGAATAGATCTGAGTAAAAAATAACACAATAGTACCAAAGATATCTGAATACAATAACCACACAAGATACATGGAAAAATATAGAAAACCACCACTTTATTATATCAAACCCCTTGGGGTAGGGCAACACCATACAATGGATCCTATTATGGAAGGGATCCTCTCATGTTCACTTGCCTCTTCGAGGGGGCTTCCTCCTAATGAGCTTCAGCTCCAAATACAATACTTCTCTTCATGTCCCATTACATTACTTGAACCCCTTTATATAGTGCTACCATCACCTAAGAACATTCTAGAGGAGGAATCTTCTAGAAGTAGAACCTTCTAAGAAGTCCTCTTACATTTATTATATCTAACTACCCATTCATTATATATAACTACCATAGTGGGCATTATTTAATAATATAGTGGACCTAGTCCACCTTACATTGAATGGCCTCCATTATTATCACTATGGGCCCTTTGGGACCCTCCACTACCTCTTTAGCTACCTAACATTTCATCCCCCTTATGAAAGTGTTTTCATTAACGCTTGATGTACAACCATATACCAGGGTCCCATGGATAAGTGTGGACCATAGCGTTGAAGTAGACTAGAGAACCAGGGTCCCATTGAGAAATGGAAGCCACCATGTTGAAGTATTCCAACTGTCATTGTAAACTAGGGTCCCATGTCTAATTTCTCATGTGAACTCCACACTGAAGATATCGACACCCAATAACCAACTGAAAATGATGCCCCCAATACTGACACCTATCATGTGGATCCAAATAAGAATATCCATACACATAGTGGGAAAGGTTCAAAGTTGAATCTGGAAGGAACAATACCATTATAGAATATGTAGGTTGGACACTGGTAATCATAACTAGCTCCTGGTGTGTCACATTGATGTGCTCTACAGAAGGTGGAGTAGAATCATCAAATAAAAGATGAAAGTGGTTGTCATCCTAGAAATGAAAACTATACATATACCAATCATCACAATCATCCTCCAAATCATACCAAGCATACACTTTTTGATGATATTCATTCATGATGTTCACCAAAATATATTTCTCCTGGATGCTCACCAAAGACTCATGAATACTACGAAAATCATCCTTGATATGTTCTTTAAAGTTATGCAATGTGTCATGCATTTGGGAAATTGTGTGTAGAATTTCCTTGAGGGTTTGGGAGTGAACATACATTGGAAACACCACATAAAATATACCAATAGAAATCTCTTAAAATGATTTATCCAATGACACTAATATGGTAGAAATTTGAGCACCCTATGAAAAGTTATGAACTCTGCAGTCCCTCCACCGTCACGAAAAACCCAAAAAAATAGTTGATTTTCAATCGATGATATCTTCACTTCCGGAACTTCGATTCGGACGATGTTTTTTTTTAAATTGGGTGAAATTGGGTAAAATTGTGAGAGGAACTTAGATATGAAATTAGTTTTTAAAAATTCAGCCCCATATGCTACATAAATCATAAAAAAACACGTGGTTGTCCACGAAAAAAAAAAAACTATGAAAATTGCAAATTTTAAAATGCAAATAACTTGACTTCCCGGACTCTGTTTCAGATAATTTTTATTTTTTAACTTCGGTGTTTTTCTGAGAGGAACTTAGACATGCAACCAATTTTTTAAAATTTTGCACCAAAACCTACAAAAATTGTATGTAATGTCGTGGCCCTCTTTTTTTCTGAAAAAATAAATCTGCAAAAAATAAAAATGTCTTCCCACGCTTCCTGCCAAGGAAAGTGCTCTGATACCACTTGTTAAGTACCTGAATAGATATGAGTACAAAATACCACAATAGTACCAAATATATCTGAATACAATAATCACACAAGATATATGGAACAATATAGAAAACCACCACTTTATTAATCAAAACTCTTGGGGTAGGGCAACACCATACAATGGATCATATTATGGAAGAGATCTTCTCATGTTCACTTGCCTCTACAAGGGGGCTTCCTCCTAATGAGCTTCATCTCCAAATACAATACTTCTCTTCATGTCTCACTACATTGCTTGAACCCATTTATATAGTGCTACCATCACCTAAGAACATTCTAGAGGAGGAATCTTCTAGAAGTAGAACCTTCTAAGAAGTCCTCTTACATTTATTATATCTAACTACCCATTTATTATATCTAACTATCACAATGAGTCTTATTTAATAATATAGTGGACATAGTCCACCTTACATTGAACGGTCTCCACTATTATCACTATGGGCCCTCTGGGCCCCCCCACTACCTCTCTAGCTACCTAACATTCCTAACCATCAATTTTTTCAATTCCTTTAAATTTATGACCAATTTCTGGACAAAACTGATCCCAAAACATAACTAAAAAAAATTGAAAAATTCAACATTTAAACTACTACGAAAAATTTATGCAATGACTTTGGCCCTGTATAAAGAAACCCTTGTATACTTTCTATAGATCAGTGTAAAACATTTTTCAACACATTTTCTACTTATATTCTTGATCTTCACAAAAAAATTCTAAAACATTCTGAAACCACTCATACATTCAAGTTTTTTCTTCCATAACTTAGCAGGTGTGATAGATGTTTTTATTTCTTATACATTCATTATTAGCATTCAATAGCCTCCTTATTACTTCGGGGATTGATTCAAGGAATTTCTTGTGGGATTTTGTAAACATTATTTTTCTAGCACTTGATGATAAAAGAACTTATTGTTTGTTGTTGCACAAACAAGTAAGTCTCACATCATAGATGTTTAGTGGTTGGATCTTGATCCACAAAAAATATGACAGGGTATAGAAAATTGATGGACTTTGGAGAAAATTCAGTGATTGAGGTCAATGTTGAAAAAATTGCCAAAAAATYGCAACTTTTTTGGGTAGACAAAATTTTGGCCCGAAAAAATCGCGATTTTTTTAAAGTAGAAAAAATCACGACTTTTGCCAAAAAATCGCATTTTTTTAGAAAAACATCATTGGCCAATCAGTGTAAATCATAGGGACAAAGCCGATTTTTTGAGTTTTTTTTGGTCATTTTTGTTTTTTATTGTTGGATAAGGAAGGAGAAGGGCTTGACTCAGTTGAGTAGGTACTAGACCCCACSAACATGCAAGATTATTTTTTTYTAAGGGTTTGACCAAAAACACTRACAATTAATGATAATGTTTAAGTAAAAGTTGACATTTCCTTTATCTTTCCTTTATCTTTCCTTTTTATCCTTTTACTTAAATGTTTAACATTACCATTAATTGTTTCAGGTTGTTTGAGAGTGGTTCCAACCTCATCGGACTTGATATGGAGAAAGTAGAATTTCATATCCCATTCAAAATCCAGCAAACTTAATATTTTTTAGGATTTCGGGATTTGGTAAGATTGCAATGTTTTCATTGGATTTTATCACGTATGAGGGTATGGGATTGGCATTTAACCAAGAACACCAAACCCTGTACCTCGATGTTGGTGGTATTGATTGTTGAACTCCTCTGACATGGCCTTGGCAAAAATGTACCTTTCACTCAAACCAAAATCATTGATTAGGCATGTTAATCTTTTTCTACCATATTATAAGGCTTTGATTGGGTAGTTTCATCAAAATTGGGAGGTGTTCATTGATATCTCTAGAGAATCAAGGTAGAGGCAAAGGGTGATACTAATGATGAGGATCTAAATATAAGAGATGGTGGAACATTGTTTATCATTTATGTTTGTAATTTAAATGTTTTTGCTCATTTATTCATAATGCTTTCTTTCAAAGTTTCAATAATTTTTTGGAATCATGGTCTGGAATTTTTAAAATATAATTTTTTCATTAAAATTTAAATCTTTTATGTAATTTTTACTAAACCAAGTCATTGAAATCAGATCAGTCTGAGTCAATTCGAGTTCAAGTTCAAGTTCAAGTCGGAATTGACCATAAACCGGTTCCGAGGCCGAGTCTGAGTTTTAAAACATTGCATTGTACATCTACCTCATGATGATGAGGCACATTTATATATGTGATGTCATTTTGTATTGGGTCTCCATTTTTTAGTCCTTGATTGGACAACTATTAGGGTTTAGTATTCAACATTGACTTTGATGTATCATTTTTTATTTGGAATCTACTACATCATATATATCAATGTTTTCTCCATATTTATGTGCCAAGTGTTTATCTGATGTTGTTGTTGGTTTATATGCTTAAAATTTGAAACAAAAATGAATGTATTTTATTTTTTTTAATGTTTGTAGTGGTTTGCCGACTTTTTGTCGATTTTTTCCAAAACGATGTTTTCCAAATCCTCGTTAATTTTGTGTCGATACCAAGTTGAGTTTTTCAACACTAATTGAGGCTCAATGTCAATTGTTGTGAAACTGTGTACAAAGTAAAGGGAAAAGGGATCATTACTCTAAAAATATGAAATAGTCAAATCACCAACATAAAAAAAATGTATAGTATGTATTTGGTATATAAAAACAAATTGATTTATGTATGTGAGATTAATAAAAAAAAAATCTTGGTGGTCTTTGGTAATAAGGAATGTGAAATCCAAGACAACCTCAACTATGAAATTGTGGGAAGGGGAGTAAAACAATGTGGCTTGTATATTTTTTATGCGGTCCTAGCCATCCAGGAACAATGAATAGTGTCATATATGCTATGGTGTGAAATATATGGACCCATAAATTTTGCATATCTTCAAATTCTTGATAGAAAATAAATGGTAAGGGCTAGGTCATATTAAGCTACACGGTACAGTTTCTAAGGGATGTTTTCTAGACAAACAACAGAGGCCAATTTGCAACTAAAACATTATGGAGACTAGAAGGATGGTTGGATCGCATTCACTAGTACATAAGTAAACCAATATCAACAAAATTAATAGGCGGTGCTAGGTAACAAGGGGATCTCATACACCAATTTGGTGTTTGTCTTAGTCGTGACCTTAAAAATAGATTATTGTGATTTGAGTTAATGATTTTTCCAAAAGAACATGGAAAATATCGATATTCAACACTTTAATGTGTTTAGGTCTAAATAATGTATTCACAATCCAAAAGAGAAAAGGAATAAGTTGGATTTCAAAGGTTAAAATTAATGTATATTTATTGGCTATAATGAAGTTTCAAAATATTATAAATTGTATGAAACTATTCATGGAAAATAGTTGTCAATAGGGATGTAGTTTTTTTATGAACTCAAAGATGCAAAAATAGATATGACAATCAATGAACACAACGGTGATGGCAGGAGTGCAACTAAGCTTCCAGTAAAATATTCAAGAGTCATTGTAAGAAATTCAATATTATTTATAGGAGAAGAAGAAAGGAACAATAGATAAGAAACAAAAGGAACATTTGTAATAGCAAGATTAAGATGAAAACATGAACATTTAGTGCCAAGAAGGTTGGTCAAAATTGCATCAAAGAAAAGGGAGAAAGAGTATACTCTATTATTTTTTGTGTCCTATTAGTGAAATTGTTAATTCTTC
>JASDQU011402723.1:20997-31788 GCA_032191745.1 Picea mariana | reverse complement strand
TACATTTTGAATCTCACATAAAATGTTGACTTATAGCTCTTATGATTTATGATTTTTGGTCATAATATGTTGACTTTTACTATTTTCATATTCTGAGTTTTCTTTTTTTAATTTTACATATTATGTGGATTGGATGAAAGAGATAGAGATGTCCGCCACCCACTCAACCTGATTTCAGAAATATCACACATCCTTGCACCTACAGCAACAAACCCTGGCTACCTTGGCATTTTTACATAGTATATGGGTGTTGAATGAGAGAGAAACCCACTAAACCTGATTTCAAAAATATCAATCATGTCCCTGCACCCACAAACCCTGGCTACCTGCACTATTATGCTTACATTGGGGCCTAAAAAATATAAAATGCAACCTTAATGCTCTATTTCTGGACAGAGCATAACTGAGTAAATCTTTGAATGTGCTATATCTGAAATATTTGATCCAATTACCTCTCAAATTTATGGGAGGAAAAAATAACAGAGCTTTGATACTGAAGCAAATATGCCTACTATATTCACAATTCAATCACCTTAACTGCAATTCACATGATGTTGAATGTTGTCTATAGCTTTCCTGAAAATTACTTTAATGAGTAATCCTACTTTAACAAGGTTTATAATGAGAATTATGTAATTATACGGTGTTACATTTCAAGTACGACCCCATGGACAAAATCAAGCACATGCCATGCATTCTGCATTTTCTTGAAATTAGAGATCATAAATTCAAAGATGTAACATCTGAAATTTCAACCAGGGTCAGTGCATGTTTTATTCCATGCAGTGCGTCAAGCACCGTTCAGTATATACCCATAAAGAATAATTTTCATGCTTCCATGAAACAGATCTGACAAACCAAAATTTGTGTTGTATTTTGGGCATCCTCAGCAAGACATGCATAGTCCTTATAGCATTCAACCTAGCAGTCAAATTATCATCATCATCATTATTATTAGAAGTCTCACATGAATATTTAAGGTCTTGTAGAATTATCTTAAGGTCTGGAATTCAGCTTGATCAGAATTTGATGATGGGCTCTGAGCATCAAATATATCTAAGTAGGAAATGTATGAGACATCATTCATTGATGGAAATTCTGCAAGGTGCTGAAATGCCAGCATCTCCATAACTCTCTCTGGAGGATCGGAGAGAACCATTCTGGGAGAATTATGATGACTATGACCAGAGTTCTGGGGATCTGCTTGTAAGTGAATACCTACATCAAGAGGATTCATGGTCTCAAACAATGACTTTCGCGCATCCAAATCTGATTGACCTTCTGGAATCCTTTCTTCACTTTCTCTTTTCAAATCAAAATCAGTTTCTTGCTGTCTTCTAGAGGTAGGAAGGCTGTTAGATTCAAGGCTGCATGATTGTCCAGAAAACCACTGAATATGTTTGCTCAAATGACAGTTCTCAGTATTCTCGCCTTTTAGGGAGTTCATCTCTTCACTATTTTCAACAGAACCAGCATTTGCAGTCAACTCAGAAATTCTAACTGCTACAAGATTGTCTGAAGAACGGGCAATAGCTTCTGCACTTTCAGCAGAATCTGCAGCTGCATGTGCAGCAACCACAGCATCCTCAAAGTACATTCTTCCTTGAGCTTTTTCTCTTGATGGGGACTCTTCATTTACCCCACTTTTTTTCTCCAAATTTGTGAGAGAGGGCGGTAGAGAAAAAATTGAAACAAGTTGCTTCTCCCCATGCATATCACTAGAAGCACAAACAGATGATGTCGGTGATGAGACAGGGGAACCTATATTGACAACTGGAATATCTAATCCAATGGGCTTCATCTGCAAAATGGTTTTACGATGTAATCTGAAAATATTACTTTCTGGCACAGCTTGTGAAGCTAGATATGCTGAAGATGCATGTCGCAACCTAGTTGTTGGAACAACTTCCCTTGATCTCAAGGACATTTCCTGCTTGGGAACACGTGGAACTGGAAAAATTAACCGTGTCTCTGATATCGTAGAGTTGTTAGGAAGTTTGATTGGAGTAAAGTGAGATTCATCTTCTTCCTCATAAGGAGTTAATACATCTGTCTGAGTAACAACATGATTTGGTCCATCCTAGAAAAGGAAAATCGGATATCACATTTACAGTTTCACTTGGAGATTATAAAAAATAAATACAGCACATACTGTTAACTACAAAGGATACATCAATTTAAGTTTACAACTCACTGGCAAATCTTCTTGCAGTCTGAAGAAATCAGGCTCTGTAATAGATGAATCCCAGTCTACTTGGTGTTCTTCAGCTATTTTTTTCATTATCTTTAATTTCACCTCAGCAGTTGGAGCACAAGCTGAAAGTTTTCCAATGATCTACATGTTAACAAAAGAGGCATAAATATCTGCAGCTAATGAGAAATATGTCATTTTGTGTAGACCAACACACACTGATGAAAAGTTCCCATTAAATGTCAAGTATGATGTTATTAAACATGCTAATATTATGCTTACTAACCATTTGGTTAACACCACAATCAGGTTGTAGTTCTGTAGCAGCTGCAACAAATTGCTTTCCATACTTGGCAAGAAACAAATTTTGGACCTGCAGTAGTTCTGGGAGATCAGAACATCTAGGAGCAGCAAAAATTAAACTGGTAATTGACTCTTTCAAGTCCATAGGACACTCCCTGCAATCATCAAAAGTTACTAGATGAAATGAGGTCCTTTAAAATCCGAAAAGTAAAAGAAACCAAGGGAACAGAATTCAAATGGGAAAAAAATGACAAATCGGAACAAATGGTAGTATACAGTCCATCAGCTAAAAGCACAGTCTTCATCAAGAAAGAAATCAGCAAATGTTTAAGTATTCCCCCAGCAAGGGACTAAGGTTTCATCCTGAATGATTTAATAGTGAGCATGAATGATTGAGTGTAGGTCAATTCATACAGTGAGCATCAATTCCACTCCTTTGGTTTGTTTGATCTCACTATAGCTGATTTTGAGCTCAAATAGAAGGTTTATTCACAGCACCTTTGTGCAAGCTTATAATGGCACCAAAGAATGGACAGAAGTGTCTACAGAATTGTTTCACTAATTGAAATTGCTATATCTGATACACTTGATTTTATGATTTATCCAATTAAATTATGTTTCTCATTTTCTTGCATACAGGACTTTGATTAAACTATTTTAGGACTGCAATAATTCATGAAATTGGAAGCTTAATCACTAGAAGGCAGTTTTTATCAGTTGAGAGTACTTCCTCATTTGTGTTATATTCACAAAATCAGTAACGGCATTCTCAAGAGGTCAATGCAAATGAGAACTCATTATAAGTCATTGGAAGTTAGAACAACAGCTTCTATATGAAAAATGTGTTTCATTTTCTACGAGTGCAGTTAAGTATTTGACTGGAGGAGCTTACTAATGAGTTTTGCATTTCCTCTTGAAACTTAACAGGGTCCATTCTGCTTATCTAAATCCCTAAGACAAATTATCCATTGAAGCAATGCAAAAATAATTGCCAAGGTGAGAAACCTTGAAGTCATCATTAATTAGATGCCCATGGCACTGTCCAGTGTCTGTGAAATCTTATCATAGCCTATAGCTTGAAAAGTGAGCATATCTTCCTAAAGAGAGTGGGAACTAAAGAGACGGACTTCTGACAAATATAAACTTGAAAACTTGATTGGGGTTTAGGAAGTGATAGAGTGAACCATTTTCTCCTAATCTCTGAGAGTCTGAGACAACTTGTTGAAAGAGGTTATAATTCAATGCACCCTTAGGTCCACGAGACAGTGGTCATCAATGTTCCTACTAACCCCTTGAGTAAGGTGGTAGAATATGGCCATCAATAAACCTCCCATGTAGCCGAAACTCATATGGTCAGCACCACTTGGCATTCATCCTTTTATCTCATGCAGACAAAGATCATATTGTCTAGCTTGCTAACCTGTGGCTCCACCAACTTAACATTTCTAAGCTCACTTCTTAATCAAATGCAAAAAGACCCACATAGGGAATACCTCAATCGCAAGGGTTTTAGAATACATTAACCAATGAATATCATAAGAACATCCACATAGAGAGTACCTCAACCACCAATCTCAATATTCACCTTAGAGACCATTTCAATACAACAAACAAGTGTATGACCTCGGAGCTGCAGAAGAAAGGAATGAAACCATCAAGAGAGAAAGGACCAACATAGCATTTGATTACCCATGATGTTATCACCCAACATAAAACAACACACATACATAATAAAACAGTAATTTGCAACCTTGACTTAGAGAATAGAATAAAATAGAATATTATTAAAACGTCCACAAGGCCAACTGATCTATGGGACAAAACAACTTACATCTCATTGTGACATTTCTTTACAAAAGTAAGAAAGGCAAAATGAAAGGAAGGAGAAGAGGAAGAGACAATATTCCATTGGCAGATATCGATAAAGGTGTGTTGCTCAGCTAGGTGTGCCCACGAGGAGGGTCACCTCTTCTGTTTGGGTTGGTCTGTGGCATCCTGTCCCTAAAGAAAATGATCTTTTATGCCCTATTTGTCGTGTCCTCTCCCTGTGATCCCAAAAAACTGAATCCCAACTGTTGTCTTTTAATGATGTCCCCTTCCTGATGTGGTTATATACCTCAGAGTGAAGTAGGAAGTGTTGCTAAGTCTCCACCTCCCCTTTCCCGCACACTTGGAATGCTCTGCATTGCTACTACTCTTTTGGTTCCTTCCATCTCCGTGTCTCACAACTTATCCTATGTGAGGTTGTCATTAATTGGGCTAATATCTGTTTTCCTCGCATAGAGATGTTTATTTCCAGATATTCTTGTACTTGATCTTGTCTTCCCAGTTGAAGTTGTCTATGTAGTATTGTTGTTTCCTTTTAGTGTTTCCTTTCCATTTGCCATTTTTGTAGATTGCTTGTAAGTGGATTTCCAGCTCCTTTTTATCTATGGGGCATCTTTCCTCCACTATATTCCATCTTTTCAACTACTTTCTACATTGTAGTTCGCATAAGTTTTTTCTTCTTTTCAAGACATTTTTGTTGATCTTACTTGGTACCCAAATGTCCACCATTTTTTGTCCATATAAAATAAGCTTCCTTATTACTTCCAATTCTATCAGGTATAATAAAAAGGATCAAATTGTGAAACATTAAAATGGGATATATGCATAAATTATGAAGACCAAACCATTCTAAGTATGTTGTCACCATACCACATAAATAAGATCGGCCAATACAATCACTGCAGCCTGTCCCCATAATGGATAAACCTTTCCAAGCAAGATTACAAACTAATAGTTATACGGATACCTTATGCATCCACCCTATTCTCCTATCAATTGGCACATTCTCTCTCTCAATTATTGTGCACTTCTCTTTCATTTTAACAGATCCAAAATTGAGAGAAATTTCAACCCAAAACTTTGAACAGCCATAAATTTTACAATTATATCAATATGATCCACGATTTTGGGGTCCTGTGAAAAGAAAGATGCACTGGCACAAATAGAATTTGATTCTAGTTACTCTATGACAATATAAATCCTTAGGCTTCTTATTGAGATAACGTTTCTCTAAACTTTTACTTTAGAAATAACTCTATATGGTTGCATTTATTATTCTCCTCTATAAAAGGAACAATTGTTTCCATAAATGCATCATCATGAACCTTAATTTCAGTCTTAGAATTGGTGATTATAATGTGTATAAAAGAGTACGACTTGCATCATATAACTGACCTGCACACAAAAATGTCTTGAGCCATGCAAGTGACCTGAATATGAAACTATGACTAGCACCATACAAGTGATCTATATACAAACTTGAAAAATATGATCAGAACTATGTGAGTGACCTACAAAATTATGTGTACCATCTTCCAAGTGACAATCAAAAATATGACTGGCAGCATATAAGTGACCTGTATACAATAAGTTGATTGGTGCCACGCGATTGACTAGCATAAAAATATCAATGGCAGTGTGAGTGACATAGATATAATATGTACCGTAAGATACAACTATCTAACTATTCTAATATGTGCCATAGATTAGTGAGCCAAGACCATATGTGACTTTTTCCATATAGATGATCGCAATGGATATCAAGTAGCACTACTATGTGTGTCCCTTTATCGTAGTGGAAGTTTGGTGTTAGGCATGCCTCATCCCTTCACTCAAGGTTCCCAATTAGAAAAATCATCACCAATCACCCTTATACACTAAGTAGGTTGCATTGCATGATAGCATGCTTTCACTATAAGCATGTATGAAGTTGTGGTTGTAGGGTGCTAGGGATATCAATCCATAGGAGTGGTATCGAAGCAAGTAAAAGTTTCCCTCCACCCAGCTTTAATAATAATGGCAAGATCTCAAGAAAAAAAAATTCTCACAACATAGGGTTTGTTGGTCTTGTGTGTGAAACTGAAAACCCTTGCAACAAGCCATAGGTTGAAAACAACTTTGCCCCATGGGTAAATCACCACCAGGAGGAAACCCCCCAACCGTATCTTCAGTGGAAAAGCAAGATGAAAAAGGAAAAGGCTGGAAACTCTCATCAGGAAAATCCTGCTCTAGGCAAGCCATGACCTCATCTTCATCAAAGTTAGAGCATAAAGGTGGTAGAAAATCTTCTTTGTAGAATGAATCCAGGTGCTCAAAATGATTTGTATCAAACCCCCCCGGGATATGATCGGAAATCATCATGAAAGTGCTACAATGAGTCATCCCTAGGTGGTTGGATCAAATTTGTAATCATGTCATCTTCATGTTGCCAGACATCTAAATCATTAGCAATCACATATGGTAGTTCTGAAGGCAACAATTCCATATTCTTTATTTGAAAACACCCTTTAATGTTGTAATTGGGATCTCTATCGAAACTAGAAACATGCATGTCCCACTTACGTCTCCCAACATGTATAAAATCATCAATATTTTCAATCGCATCATCACCTTTATTATAGCATGAAGGGTCTAATGCATCTAAGGGTTCCTCTAGAAACTCTTTGTAACGTCCCCACTATAATCCTCAGTTTGATTAATGCTTAATGTAGATATAATGTGTGGCTACAGCCAAGCGATATATATATATGAGAATTGTATTTCTAAATTTTAATAATTAAATATGATGCCAATTGTTGGGGGATATGGATAGAGATGGAGGTTACAAGAGAGGTGAGAGTCTAAGAAAATGTCTAAGAGGGGTCCAAGGGGGGAATTACCCATGTCTATTAATTCAACCCACGTTCCTAAATTTTATTATCATTATGTATTAAACTTCTAATTTTTTGATTGAGTGTTCCCAAAGCCAATCATTGAATACATGTAAGAGGGTGGGTGTGGGTAGGTGTGAGAAGTCACATCCCATAGTTATTGGGAGCATGGGGGTTTAGTACAATCAGCGTGGGGAAGTGTGTAAGTCAAGCAAGCAAGCAAAGAGAGGAAACTTTGTATGGGCAGTTACAATAGTTTTAGACAGTTTTAGACAGTTAATGGTTTTGCATGAACAAGAAGCAGAGAGCAAAAAATAAGAGCTTGGAGCTGGAGCAACCATGGAGGGCGAATTCTAGAATGTATTTGGGGCAGAAGATTGAAGAGCCAGGTTGTCAAGCCTAAAGAGTGAACTCCTGTGTGAGTTGTACTATAACAACAAGTGATTGTTGTTTTTCCTAGTAGTTTTCCTAGCAGTGAGCTCCCTTGAGTTTCCCAATAATGAGATTTTTGGTTACATGTGCCATAAAAACCATGACAAACGAATGGAAAATCCGATGGACTAAGAGTAGTGAAGAGGTACATTACTTGGGTTGTGCAGGTCGAGAGGAAGAGAGCTAGTGGAAAATCAGAATAGTTGTAAGAAAATTCCAGTGGGTTGTGGGATTTTTTGAGCTGTGAGTGGACAGTGAGAGACCACCCTCTTTTGTGGATTGCTAGCCCCAACTTGGGGGTGACTTACTGTTGAGATCTAAAACATCACGTCTATGGTTGGGTGGAACATCTGTCCCAAGTAGCTAGTTGCACAACCATTTTTAAAAGATAAGTGTTTTATCTTGTTTCTATGTTGCATTATGAGTTTAATTGTTGTGTGGTAACTGTGTTTGAGAAAGATTTATGTGTTGTTGTGCTAAGTTATTTAAATTGCATTCATGTCGTTTTTAGCATGTTGTAGATGCATTTAATTATAATGTCATAGAATAGTTAAATATGTGTGTAATTCGTAGCTGGTAAGCTACAGGAAATTATTTTTTTTAAATAAAAAAGGGTAGTGCCTGTTATATTACCATTGCCAGAGTACAAGATTCAAAACTGTAAGTGATGCCAGCTGTCCCGCCTAAGCAGGAAACCGGGACAGCGTGGCATCCATGTCCAAGTGTCATCCTGAAAGCATAGTTTGCAAAAAAAGACAGGGGTGGTGTCCTGCCCGAAGGAAACCAGGACCCATATTTACAGCGTGCAAGCTGATTATTTTATCTAACGCTAAAACTGACTGGTAACAGTAACTACTATACCAAGACCAGAAACAAGTTGAAATCATGAGGAAACCTTTGGGCCGAATTGTTAGTCCTGAACGCCGGTGTGCCTCCATCTCGCCGGGAACGTATAGGGGCGGGCGCAAGTCGGACACTGTTTCTTCGCTGAAGCTCGGGAATGTGCCCCAAAAAACATATCCATCCGCTGGTCCAAGCGCTCCAAGCGAAAAGTCTGGTCGTCTAGCTGGTGCCTGATTTCAAGGATGAGATCGAGGTGTCTCCAGTCAGCTGCGGGGGGTTGCTCCTTGCTGATGTCCTCGTCCGGGTTCTGCGTCCAGTGCCGCTCTTCTCGCCCTGCTTCTTCCTTCTCGTTGGTGGGCTCCGGGGGAGTCTCCTCCTCCACATAGCAGGGGGAGTACTGCTACTCCATGGTGGCTGTGCAGGGGTCGGGCATCTTGCTGTCCAGTTGACAATTGCTGAGAGTGCCGAAGCTTGAGCTTGGATTCCAGTGCTCGGGTGCTGTGAACAGGATGCATCTAGGAGGACTAGGCAGGCCATCATCTGGTATGACCTCTTCCATGTATGCCATTGGTGGCGTACGTGGTTTGGTCCTGCGTCGCCGCGCGGCAAGCGCCATGGCCCTCTCAAAATTCTGTTTGCGTTTACGTCGAGCCTCTGCTGCTTCAAATTTATGCTGCCTTTTGCGCCGTGACTCCTCCGAATGCCAGGCAACTCCCCGGCGTGACCTGCCTCGGATTCGAGGCATGACGGGTCCACTGTAGAAACTCTGAATGCTGCTGTAGTTTGTCCAGTGATTTAACCAGAAGGGTGGGATGTCCAAGTGCAGTCGTCGTTCCGGAGGAGAAGGAATGAGACTGCGTCTGCTCTGAGTCGATTGAAGGTCCAGAGCATCCCGGCGCCAACTGTGGAATGAAGTCATTGCTCCAACAGTGAGTATTATTATGAACACCACCGCCATATCCTTGGCATTAAACCGATCCATTACTCTCTGTTGCATAGTGCGCTGGCGCGGGGTACTCTTCGCTTGCGCGAGAGGCCTCGTCGCGATGGTTCTCCTGTGCAAAAACATGCAGATTAATGGCGAGGGTTATGCGAGCCGGTAGATGCCTTAAAGCAGCGTCCCGGCTCGCTCCTGCATGGCTCTAGTGCGCCACCGTAAGCTACAGGAAATTAGCTAATAGAGAAAATTTTGTTTTTGTGTTTTCCGCATAGTAATGATACTCAGTTCAGCTGGGGGTCATTACATATTGGTATCAGAGCTTCTAGTTCAACACTGGATCTGTGTGGGCCAAGAACTAGTGCAAATTTGGGTAAAATTCGTTGTTATGGATTTTGTTCTGTGACAGATTAGGGGAAAATGGAGAAAATTAGAGAGAAATCCTCAAATTCATGAGCAAAATTCGACTTTAAATGTCTCAGAACTAACTAAGAGGTTTAAGTCAATCTGCGGAGTTGCAAAGTTAAAATTCGACTTGGAGGGTCAAAATTCGTGTTTAAATGGCCTCTGTAGAATTGGGCGAAGTCTGATGGATCGACGGCTGAGATTGCATTTGATTTTGAGATCAATGGCCCAAATTCGTTGTAATAGATTTAAAAACTTATAAGGTTTTCAGAGTTTGGAAAGGTCTAGCAAATCGACAACCAAAATTCAATTTCGGAAGTTGGGAAAATGAAATAGATTGACGGTCTAGATTCGTTTTCGGTCGTTTGGGAATTGGAGCAGATCAACGGTCAAGATCATTTTGAATGGTACATTGAAAATCCAAATTCGTTTGGGATTTGGTCGAAAATTTCCAAGTGTTGGAGTTGACCAAGAGAATTAATCGATGGCGACCGAATTGGCGAAGTGTTTCAGTTGTCAATGGAAATTGTCGATGGTCGATGATCAGGTCGACAAATTTGGCGTAGTGTTTTGTTCGCCAACAGAAATCTTCGATGACCGATGGTCGAGTTGGCTGTTTTAGCAAGGTGTTCTCTCGGCAAGAGGAATCATCGATCGTCGACGACCGATGATCGGGTCGGCCAATTCAGTGAGGTGTTTGGATCGTCCAAGGGAAACTGTCAATCATCGATGAAGAAAAGAGGAGGATGATGTGTCATGCCACTTCAGCATCCACGTGTCATGCCACATCATCCAAGTTGACACCTCGGGATGACATGTCATTGCCACGTCAGTCAAGAATGGTCAATGGTCGATGATCGGGTCGACCGAATTAGTAAGGAGTTTCATCCGCCAATGAAAATAGATGATGGTCGGGTCAACTGGTTTAGCGATGTATTGCAAATCGATTTCCAAAGCAAGGGGCCGATGGCCGACAATCGGGT
>JASDQU011402723.1:3059-13567 GCA_032191745.1 Picea mariana | reverse complement strand
GCAAACATCTCATCATAGTCTTCTCCCTCCTACTAGGAGAACCCTCTAGCCACAAATCTTGCCTTGTATTTATCGATACTCCCATCTACTGCATATTTTATCTTGTAAAATCATTTTGAAGTTACTACCGACTTTCTTTCAGGTCTAGGCACAATTTCCCATACATCATTTTTCATGATGGATTGATATTCTTCCATCCTAGCTTCCTTCCATTCTTTCTTCTTAATTGCTTCTTCAAAGGTGGAAGGTTCTCCATTGACAAAACTTTTCATGAGGGACGCATAACTAGAGAATCTTTTGGGCCTCTTGCTTTCCCCGAAGGTGCCACTGGGAGCGTTATGTCTTTCTACTTCCTGTAAAGTGGATTCTAGCCATGCTGGTCGTTTTCTGTTCTTGGGTACAACAACTGGTTCTACAGGTTCAAATGGTTGGTCTAGTTCTTCACTGAGATGTTCTGGAGAACATGTACTTTCTTCCTTGGGATCTTCATGTTCTTCTTCATCATTGGAGTCCATGGAATCTTCTATAGATTTCTTGAAGGCAAACTTCTCCTCAAAAGTTACGTCCCTTCTGATTTCAACCTTATGTTGACCTGGGACATAGATTCTGTAAGCTTTTGATGTCTCACTATATCCAACGAATATGTCCTTCTATCCTAACGGTTCCAACTTCTTCCTTTTGTCCTTAGGAACATGGATATAGACAGGACAGCCAAAGATCCTTAAGTGTTCCACACTTGGCTTCTTTCTGGAGAAGGCTTATTCTATAGTCATGTTCTTCAATATACGATGAGGAGTTCTATTCTGAATATATACAGCTGTCATAGCTGCTTCACACCATAGAAACATGGATAGATTATGGTCATTCATCATTGCCTTAACAGATTCTTCAATGGAACGTTTCTTTCTTTCTGCCACACAATTCTGTTGAGGATTATGTGGCACAATTAGCTCCCTCCTATTGAGGTTTGTAGGATGGGACAAAGAAGGAGAAAGATTAAGATCTCTTTGGCTTGCAAAGGGTGATGAAAACACAAGATTTTTTTCCGATTCGCAAACCATAAGAAAAATATCAACACTATTTAGAAAGTTAAAAGAGAAAATGGTGAATAGGTGACAAGCTTTGAGGACAATGCCAAAGTGGGGGTGGATCACTTTAGTAAAATATATCAAGAAGAAAATAGAGTTACTATAGCTGAGGTTGTTCAAATGACTACGTACTTCCCCAACTTTGTATCTGAAGATGACAATAGGAAGCTCTTGGAACAGGTACCAAGGAGGAATTGGGTGTGGTGTTGCATAGTTTTAAAAAGGACAACAGTTCTAGCCCTAATTTGAATTTTTTATAGCATTATGAGGGTATTAAGGAAGATCTATTGAGGATTATTGAGGAGGGATGATGTTGGCTGCATTTGATACTACCTTCATAGCTCTCATCCCAAAATCAGATAATCCTACACCATTTGAAGAGTTCAGGCTGATCTCCTTATGCTTTTATATAGAAAATTGTCACAAACATCATAGCTATGAGGGTAAAGGGTTTGTTATCAGACTCCATCTCATGAACTATTTGGTTTTTTATTAGGTAGACAAATACATGAGGCTATTGGGGTAGCTCAGGAAGGCTTACACTCTATCAAAACAAAAAAAGATGTTAGCTATGGTGATCAAAATTGATCTTTCTAAAGCATATGACAGGGATAGTTGGCTATGTTTGAGGTTAATGTTGATTGATTTGGGTTTTTGTGTACAATTTGTGAACTGTGTAATGAGTTGTATCTCTACTGTATATTTTTCAATATTGATTAATGGATCTGCATCTGCTTTCTTCAAACCTAGTAGAGGGTTGAGGCAGGGTTGTCCACTATCTCCATTAACCTTTCTTATTATGTTGAGGGTCTTAGTAGGGCTCTAATTGAAGCTAAAAGAACCAGTAATTTGAAGGGTATCATGATTGGCAAGATGGTAAATCTGACTCATCTATTATTTGTGGATGACATTTGCTATTCTTTGATGCTAACAAATTGAAGGAAGCTCTTGATTTGTACTATATAGCAACATGAATGAAGATTAATATTAGGAAGTCTACTATTTCCTTCTCAGGAGTAAATAATGAAGATGCAAGATATTTCTCTAAGTTGTTTCCTTATCAACAGGCTGAGTTTCAAGGGGGATTGATGTATTTAGGTTTTTTTCTAAAGCTAAAAGATTATGGTAAGAAGGACTAGGAATGGTTGATTGCAAACGTGGAAAGGAGGCTAAATGTTTGATGTAATTGATGGTTATCCAGGGGTGGAAAATTATATTAGTAGAATCTGTGATAGAATCCATCCCAGTGTATTGGATGACCCTAGCATTTTTTCGAAAAGGTGTCCTAGAAAAGTTGAGGAGAATCAGTTATAGGCTCTTGTGGTCTAGGACTCATGATAAAAATGGCATTCCTTTGGTTAAATGGCAAAAATTAGCAATGCCTGAAGAGATGGGAGGTTGAGGACTAAACAATATCCATGTGTTTGCAAAAGATCTGTCTGCTAAAGGGTAAAGGGTTTATGGTGTCAAGTGATAACTCAAAAGTGTATCAAACCAGGCTCAGTAGAAGAGTGGATACAATCACCATCCAAGTCCTATAAAAATGCTTTAATTATCTTGAAGGCTATTGTTGCAGTTTTTTCTCTTAATGGGAGATGGTTGATCTGGAAGGTTGGTGATGGGCAAAGGATTAGAATTGGTGTAGATTATAGGTTACCTGAACATTTAATCATTTTTCTCAGAGGGAAGGGTATATTTACTCTTTCACATGTAGCAGATGACAATCTCACTACCAGCTGGAGTTAGGGAGTGGAAGTCAGCTGAACTTCTTGGTCTCAAAGATGAAGAAGCGGAGATATGGGAAGGATGCTTTTCCAAGCTTATAATTATTCATGCAAGAATAAGCGAGGATGATGAATTAATCTAGTCGAAGAATAAGATTGGGGGTATATACTCTCCAAAACTGGGATATAAGACATTATGTGAAGGTTTGGATGTCGGTGCTCCAATGTGCTGGTGGAAGAAAGTTTGGAAATACAAGTGTCCCTTAATGTGGCTGGCAATAAACAATAAAGTCCTTACATGGAACAATCTCCGAAAAAGGAATAGGGCTGGTCCAGGCAGATGTCCCTTGTCTAAGAAAAATAAAGAACTATTATACACTTGATATGCTCATGCCCTTATACAGTACAGGTTTGGAAGGAATTGTCAAATTTAGCAGGTCTAAGTTTGGATTAGAATGGAATGTCCATGGAGGAAAGTCACAGAATATGAGATGGAAAAGTGGCAATGTTGAACTTTGAGGCATTACATGTGGTTGTAGTGGCTATTCTAGGGCAAAGTCACATGGTTCGAGTTCAAGTTCAACAACAATTAGAATTGGTTTGAATTAAAATTTTCCAATGAGATTCGCCATTAAGTTTGTCTATACACATTTTTTTTTAAATAATACACATGCACGTTTATACATACATACATACATACATATATACTATTATACATTTGATATGCTCATGACCTCATACAGTACAGGTTTGGAAGGAATTGTCAAATTTGGCAGGTCTAAATTTGGATTGAAATGGAATGTCCATAGAGTAAAGTCACAGAGTATGGGATGGAAAAGTGGCAATGTCGATCTTTGAGGCATTACTTGTGGTTGTAGCGGCTAGCCTAGGGAAAAGTCGCACGGTTCGGGTTCGGGTTCGAGTTCGACAATGATTAGATTCAGTTTGAATTGGAATTTTCCAATGAGATGGAAAAGTGGCAATGTTGATCTTTGAGGCATTACTTGTGGTTGTAGTGGCTAGCCTAGGGCAAAGTCACACAGTTCAGGTTCGAGTTTGAGTTCGACAATGATTAGATTCGGTTGAATTGGAATTTTCCAATGAGGTTCATCATTAGCCATCTATACAAAAAAATTTGAAAGTAACACACACACACACACACATACATACATACATATATACATAATATATATATATATAACTTTAAAATGAAATATAACATAAAATAGTAAGAAATCAACATCAATAATTAGCCACATAGAAATAACACATCATTTTCAGCACAATCCCTGATGTTGCAAAGCACATGACCATTTCACTAAAGGGGGATGAGACATCAATCCCTACAGTCATATATGATATGACCTTCTTGTATAGCTCCCTCTTTAGATCCTCAACTCCTAGTGCTCTGTTCCCAGCTAACTGTCTCCACTGCATTTTCAGTTCCCCTACTTCACCTTTCCTACAATTTTGAGATTTGATTGAATTTACAAACGATGATGGTGATCAAATTGAAGGGGCTTTGAGGCAAATTGTGAACCTACCCTGAAGGCTACGACGGCGGTGGCAGGCAGTGAGATTGGCAGGTTTGGCCATGAGGTTCACCAAACCTGAACAAGCCTAAGAATTTTCTTTAGGTTTGCCGAATTTCGAATTTCAAGGTTGAAGTTCGGCAAACCTTGTGACATAGGCCAGGGGGACATGGCTGTCTAGGAATTCTTGTCTCTTTGAAGACAGATTCATACTTCCTTTACAATGTGTAATATGAATATCCTCAAGAGCTTTCCTCAACAAAAAATAGAAAATTATTCCAAGGATGATTGTTTAGGAGCAGATTGATAAATCAGGTGATTGGTTACGTTTTGATGGAGCTGCTCAAGGGGAGCCTCAGGGTTTGTGCCACAGGGGGTGCAGTTCATCTGTTGGATTCCCATGGGATCAAATTCAAGACTGGCTTGGGAAGAGGTACAAATAACTATGCAGAACTTATTGCCCTGAAACTGTCTCTTAGACTGGCAGCAGATAAAGGGGCTCAGAAGGTTCAGGTATTTGGGGATTTTCAGTTAGTGATTAACTGGATGAAGGGTTCTTATCAATGTGAAGATTTTCTTTTACAGCCAATCCTTAATGAGATCCTTACACTACAAACTGTTTTTATCTCTATTTCTTATCAGCACATTTACATGGAAAGGAACTCATAGGAAGATGGTTTATCAAAAGAAGGAGTCTCCTTAGAACCAGGATGCTGGAAGATCTGGGAGGTGGAGAATGGCTTATTTTCTGAATCTGAACAATTTCTTTTAAAAATCAAAAGATGCTTTGTCTATAATCTTTGTGAGCTGGGGAAGTCAGATACTTCATTTGGAATTTTGTATATTTGGACTGTGGTCAGCTTTTTATGTTTTTGTCCTGGGAACAGGGGATATTCTGAAGGATACATAATGACCTGTACTAGTTGTTAGGGGAGGAGGCCACTTTGAACTTTTGTCTGATCTAGTTTTGAGTCAGTTTTGGTCTGGCAACAGATGTACCTTTGTGATAATGACTCTATTAGAGAGTTATGACTCCTTTTTAAAGAATACAATGTAATGCTGTAAAGCATCTGCAGATTGTAATTTCGTTTATTATATATAAATGAAATTGTGAATATTTTTTCCCTGGATATACAAAAAAAATTAAAACTGAAAAAAAAAAAGTAGAGCTAGACTCCAATATCAGCGTGAAAAATGCAAGATACATGTTTTTTATGATATATTCTAAGCACAGAATTTGAATGATAACAAGGCTGTTAATATATCTATAGACATTTAGCATTTAGCCTGGTTAACATTTGCTGACAATGTGACCATGCAAGATGAGTAACAAAAAGTAATGCATAGAAACCAAGCTAGTCTATGACTCTAAATGCATAGGCAGTAGAACCAAAAAATACTCGATGGATAACCAACCTCTGGTTTTCAATGACAGGGAGGCGAACCACCACTATTTCACAAAAAAGCTCAATAATTTCATACACATCCATCATGTTTTGCTCCCATACAATGTGCTCAACCTGATGGTAACATAAATGATAAAATTTAGTTGCAAGAAGTCATATATATACTTCTTTTCACATAGGACATTTTTCTTTATGAAATTAGATATTAAAAGAAAGCATATCATTCTCAAAAAAATATGAATGTGCAAAATTTTCTTCTAATACTAGGAAATTCACACTTCACTGATTAATGTCTCTCTTACACATACACTTCCCTCCCAAATAAACTGCACATATCAAATTTGCTGAAATTGTCACACACCCAGATGTAAGCTGCAGCCTCCTTCCCAGTCAGAAGAAGTTTGGCAATCTCCTTACGCATTTGCTTTAGATGATTCTCGCTATTATTTCTCAGCAACTTGATATGTGAAATAGTAAGCTTCAACAAGGTTTTGCTATTCAGGAAAACGTTAAATAGTCATTCTTCAATTGCATAGATGACACAATCTAATGAACCAATAAATTAAGGCTGCTTAGGCCTTAATCAACCTAGTAAAAACATAAAAATTCAAAAGTTCTTTGGAACCAAAACTCATCATATACTTGACAATAAACAGTCAGAAAATAAAATGACTGGACAGTGATGAGTCATGACATATTATAATGTTCAAATAATTTTATAAGCATTAGGGGACCATGGTATGCCAAGCTCTGTTGGTGATTGAGGTCCCATTTCACGTTTCCTCATATCCAGGACTCTAGTGAGTTTTTGAGGGAAACATAGTAAGTTTATTGTGAAGACAAATGCAGCAGAATTCCACGTTTTGTGGTCATTAGTTCAATTCCCATTGCCAAAGAGACAATACCCAAACTAATCCTAAAAGAGAAATAAGCCTGCTTTGGTTACCAATCCAGACATTGAACGAGTTTTTTGTATTTTATTCTGGTGTTGCCATGTACATATGATTTTCATGTGCAGCTTACAAACTGCAAGTACCAGATGCTAACCATACACCACACCTACATTGTACGTGTCAAAACAGAAAACCATTGAGGGCAATAAGTACCAGTAGAATTTTGGGCTAAGGCCTATCAAGCTGATATGGAAATGCTCAAGGAGGAAGAGAGAACTCAAAACTAATCATCTATCTATTACTTTGTCTTATGAAAACAGTTACAAAGAACTTTTCAAAATGAGAAAGAATTCCCAACTCTATTACCATTGCAACTCAAAAGTCATAACCCTTTCTCTGAGGGTCCAGGGATTTCCTTTTAGACAAAGTCTACTTTAGAAAGTATTTGTGACAACTACCCAAATTACCTCCTTTCATCCAGTATGGGACACTAGGGGAGTAAAGTGCCCTGCAGCCACTCAGTTGGACAGCACTAGGGCCATCTGGCATTTCTCCTTTAGCCCGTACCACCCAGACTCCAGATCATGCGATGTCGAGGGCTCCTAGGCAGATCAAAGCCGCTTATGAGAGCTGCCACTGCAGGACACCTACTCAGAGATGCATTACTAGTTTCTTTCCTTCTAGTATGAATTCTTCTGCCCAGGATGCTGGGAGTTCGTCTACTTCTTATTCATCTTCCGCCCCAACCACCATCAGGTGTGTATTCATGTTGCCCGGGATTACTCCCTGGGGCCCTATCAATCCAGGCCACTCTCCAGAGAACATTATTCCACAAGCATTTGGTGTTAACATCTGCACTATTGATTTAGATGATGAGCAGGGATAACTCCCTCCTCTCCCTTTGTGGCAGCTACATCTTGTCTCAGGATAAGTGTCTTTAGTAGCTCTCCTTCACTTTCTAGGGTTTTCCTCCTTGAGATAACCAACTTGTAGGCCGCCTATATTTAGGACATTTCATGTCATTCTTGTATTCAATTTTCATTTCATTTCACTTCATTTTAGGGATGCTTTTTGCACCCGTCTCTCTTGCTTAGCTACAATTGCTGATTGTATTCACTCATCCCTTTAACCTATTTCGATCTCCGGTGGAAATTAATAAAATTTCAATTTCAATATCTCACAAAGGAGAGCTATCATTCCAGTGGCTGGTTATGTCAACTAATTTCCCAAAATCAGAGCAATGGTGCATGCTGAATGCCTATTATGTGTAATCTGAAAAATATTGATGATGGAAACATGAAAGGTTACATAAAGGAAATTTCTGGACACTTATCTGAAACAATACTTTCAGATAACCATTGGGAAATGAATACACTTTGTCCCAAGAATTTTGCAGGAGCCCAGTATTGACTTCAAAAAGCCTTGGGAGGTTTTGATGGAGCTTGCCAAGGCACTCCTGGAATTTGCGGAGCAGGGGTCATTCGGCCATTCTCTATCTGGATAGTGCTCATCATTTTTCTTTAAAATATGGAGCTGGTAGGGGAACCAATAATAGAGCCGTAGGGAAACCAATAATAGAGCGGAGATCTATGCTCTCTGGATCCTGCTCAAGGTTGCTGTTGAYAAACAGGTAAGAAAGATTCAGGTACTTGGGGACTCTAAACTAGTAATGGATTGGGCAAATGGCAAAGCACAAATCACAAATATGGTTCTGGCCCCTGGGGCCTATTCTGGAAATTGGAGATCAGAGCACTCTTTGAAGAGGTCTCCTTTCCTCATATATTCAGAGAATTCAATCATAAAGATGATCATCTATCAAAGGGAGCACTCACCTTGGAAGAAGGAATGTTGTCTGTTCAAGAAGTCAGGGATCACATCCCTATTAATGCTACCAATTTGTCTCTCTTCTGATTTGGTTTTACCTGTTCTTGTCTTCACAGCTTGTCTTGTTTGGAGCTTAGTTAGTACCTTCATGAAATTGATTATATAGATGTGTTAAGTATGGGAAAGAATTTTTGAAATCCTGTTTCGAGGCAGAAAGGAAGACTGTATATGTCTTGCTATAGGAAGATGTCAGTCTGTTTAGGTGCACATTGAAAGCATGTGGTCAGTCTAGCTTTTTCTTTTTAATGGAGCCGAAAGGCTAGTATATGTATATTTGATTTCACCCTTGAAATATCAATACAAAGTTTTTTTTCTTAGAAAAAATAAACCATTTGGAAATGAATGGACACTAATCTGAAACAATACTTTCAGATGATTCAATACTTTCAGATAATCATTGGGAAATGTAAGGAAAACAGAAGATGTTTTCAGACCAACTTTCGGATAACGGTAGGAAAGCGAAGTTCGATAGTTCAGACGATGAAGCATGTAGGCTATTGTTACTGAGATTTAGTATTGAATTTTAACAAGGAAACCGCTAAAATCACAAGTCATCTTCCAACGTTGCAACCACGTTATTGAAACCAAAAATAAGAATCGAACAAAATCTTACCATTTTACTCCATCGAAGCTATTATTGAAGAATAAATCTAGTATATACATGGTCACTTCGMTTTGTTCTTTCCCAAAACAAAATGAATGCAGTAAAAAAAACTGAGACCCAGATGATAGCCGCAGCAGAAGAAAAAGACCCAATTTCTCAAAGTTGTTGCAGAAGGATCTACATCCTTACATCGTTCTTTCAATACTAATACAGTCCCGGATAGAAAACCCAATTTTTGYAAAATGGGTTAGAGATATATTCTTCTTTTCTTTAAATTCGTTGAGCTTGATCATGGCAGAAAACGAGCGAAATAAGAGGCTCTTTTCCTGTGTAATTGACTCTAAATCAGAGTTTTGAATACCCTKATACCTGAAATTCGTCATCACAGGCTTACACATCAATCATACCACGGCGGTTGCGTATATCACCTTGCACCCTTTGTTGTCTATTGCTATAYTCTTCTCACACATACCTCAGCGATCCTCGTATGTGCCAACGTAGCGACACATGACAAAATATGACATGAACACATTAAAAAACATCAAAATATGCCTTCCGTTCAAAACGCCCATAACTATTCTTGGCTTTTATTTTGTTTAAAGAGAACTTTGCTATTTCTTATTTTGATGGGATCAAAGACCTTGACACATGCGTGCGGATTCTTGGGCAAAGCCGTACCTAGTGGGATGAGAATTGAATCCCGTCTGGTTATATTAAACTATCTATAGCTAAAGCACAATTCTGTCTTGAATGGACTCTTACCCTGTCGGGCAAAGGTGTTGCGTCTATCTTTCTATGTGGGATATATGGTTAGTTGTAAATCGGGTCAACAAAACCATGAGTGCGCTGGCCATGTCGTTTGCCACTCATCAAGGAATAGTAGATGAACTTTCAACTCATGTCATAAGAATTTTATATCTCACGGTCGTAGATGTGGATAGGACTAGTAGATGAGTTTTCAACCGATGTCATATGAATTTTATAGCTGAGGGTGGTAGATGTGGATACATGGAAAAAAAACACAAATGACAAGCACACAAGGCCCACAACAAAGAATGAAAAAGTGGAAACAACCACCTGTTATGTCATTATGTAAAGGCTATTCCATGTATATATATATATAAGGGTGTATGTGGTTGTATATATGAGTCATGTTATATGGTATATAACATGACTCATATATACAACCACATACACCCTTATATATATATACATGGAATAGCCTTTACATAATGACATAACAGGTGGTTGTTTCCACTTTTTCATTCTTTGTTGTGGGGCCTGTGTGCTTGTCATTTGTGTTTTTTTTCCATGTATCCACATCTACATATATGAATAAATATAAGGAATAGCTTTAGAATGACATAACAAGTGGTT
>JASDQU011402722.1:6846-22438 GCA_032191745.1 Picea mariana | reverse complement strand
TATGTTTGTAATAAATGCCTAGTAGCTTGTGGCCATTTTCCATTGAATAATAGAGTGCATATTGTTTAGTATTAATATTTTTCAATGTTTTATGAAGTATGTTTTAATTTATTTGTGAGTTGAGTTGTGTTGCATAGTTATAACAATAGTGTGTATGCTCAATTGAATGATATCAAAGAAATTTTATCTTACAATGGGGAGGACCATAGAGATATTGGTATCAAATTGAGTAATATGTGGATGTTAGTGAGGTGGGGAACTCACATGAAGAGATCCCAAAACATACCAATAATGATGGTGCATAGAGGAAGAGATCATGGAATCTCTAGAAGAATGGAGGGTGCAGAAGATGTAAATGACATTGCAAGGATGGTGAGTAAAATGATGGCCAAAATGGATTCAATGAAGGCATCCCAAAGGAAATATATTATACATGTGGTGCAAAACATCATTGATGATGAAGTGGAATCAGAGACTACAAGGCAAGAACCAAAAGAGCACATGACAATGGAAGAGGGAATGACCAAAGAAATCAACATTATTAGAGGTAAAACTAAACTCGATACTCTCGTATATTCTATAAGTTTAAATCCCAAGGAATTGATAAACTAGATAGGAGAAATGGAAAAGTTGTTTGAACTTGAGAAAATTAGAGATCTTAGGAGGGTTAAGTTTGCCAGTGGAAAATTGAAAAGTCATGCTTCTTTGTGGTGGGACAAGTTGCACCTAAATAGATAAATTTGTGATAGAAAAAATATTAAAACATAGGCTAGCAAGGTGTTAGTATTGAAGAATAATTTTTTYCTATGGATTATGATTTAACTATTGAGAACATTGAAAAAATTGAAGCAATTGAAGATGAAAGTAAAGGAGTCAATGACRGAGTTTTACATACTTTCTATAAGGTCTAGGTAGAATCAGGAGAGTCTTGAATCCATTGGTAGGTATGTGAATGATAMAAGTTATTTCCTTCAATATGAGTTTCATGTATTGAATTTTCATTCAATAGTAGAGGCTTGTCAAGCACCCTTGAGGATTGAGGAGAAATTACTAAGGAAGCAATAGACCATRACAAACRGTTTAGGATATGGAAGAGTATAGTAGAATGAAAAACAAGTGGAAGAAGGTGAAAGTAGATCCAGCATTGAGGATTGGCCTACTAGAAGAATTTTTTATGCTGACAGAGGAAGAGGCCAATCAACAAGGATCAAAGGTAAAGGCAACAAATTTGTTGTTTTCTTCACATGTGAAATGAAAATCCATATGGAAATTGAATGCCTAGAAATTTTCAAGGATGGAAGAAGACAAGAGGGGATAATTCATATTTTCAAAACTGAACCAACAATAAAAACAAGTGAGGTGGTGGAATTGAGGGAAAAGAAAGGATAAAATTTTATGATGAGGAAAATATTGTTGCAACCTGAAAAAGAGGTTGAGAAAGAACTAGAACAGAAGAAGACACTCTTCATAATGAAATGTAAGATAGAAGGTAAGTGTTGTAATTTAATTATTGATGGTGGTAGTTCCAAAAATTTGGTGTCTAATGAATTTTTTCACAAATTTAAATTGAAGTGTACACCTTATCCAGAAGCATATAGAGTGTCATGGTTACAAAATGGGCATTGGGTCACTATGAGGGAAAACTGCTCAATTAACTTTAATATTGGCAGTGATCCAGATTATTTTCGACACGAAATGAGAGAGGAGATATAATAAATAAATGTGTAGATATATATCATATATCCAATAATATAACAAATATATATCATTTGTATATAAAAAGAGGCACAAATATATAGTAATGCACAATTTCTATTAATGAGTAAAATGTACAAAACTATAAAATTACAGAGTGAAAGACTCGCTAGAATGGTGGTAGCTTATCTATGAGAAGATATGTCATGGCTACGCTCATTCACAAGAAGATGGTTGTTACAATGATGCTCCAAAGTCCTTTTTAACATAAGGAAAATCCAAAACCCTAACCCCGGAAGATGAAAATACAACAGTTTTGTGGACCCTGTTTTGGGTAGTTTGGTGTATCAACTTCCCAGGGGCGTAACTTTGGAATATGATCTTCGTTTGGGGTGCATGATAGCTTGTTGGAAAGTTATCGATTGGGATCCTCATTTAGGGGGCTCAATCAAAGCCCTTGGTTAATCTTGAGGTGCCTGATCATGGAAAAAATGTCGTTTAGGCCCTCAAAATGGCCTCCGAAGTTTGGGACCCAAAAAATTGCCAAAAATAGTAAATTGCCAACAAACTATTTTGAGCCAGCTGGAATAGTTGGGTGGCCATTGATATCCACCTGGATCAAGGGGTTATAGTGATAGAATTCTATTTGAATTTTTTCCATGGATGCTTGTCACAGTTTTTGGGGGAGGTCATGGCAATTTGATAGAAGAGTTATGCATGATGAGAGAAGAAATACCTATCAATTTGAGAAGGATGGGATGAAATTTGGCTTACATATATAGAATGAAAAAGTGGAGAAGGATATGAGAGTGATGTTAAGTCCAGTATTGGATTATTTTAAGGAAGTGGGGTAGCAAGAACCTATAGAGCAGTGGGATAAATAAAATAAAGAGCAGAGCATGGGTATTATAGTGGAAACAATTTTGAAATAGGAGAAGATGGGAGGTTTTCGATCCCATAATGTTTTATGTATTAATATGTTTGTAAGAAATGCAACATAAAACATGGAAGTTGTGGCCTTGAGGGATAAAAATAAAGTAAAAATTGATAGCGAGGAGAATGGTATAATTGTGAATTCCAAGAAATAAGCATTTGAAATGTTGCCTAAGAGGGAGTTTGAGTTGGTAGTAAGTACCGCTATGTGGGAGAAATGTAAGACAGTAAACACCAATGGGGTAAAATAAAAGGAGGTATTTTATTTCAGGGATCTCTTATGAGAAGAGCTAGAGAAAGGGGATCTCTCATGAGAAGAGCTAGAGAAAGGTGATCTCACATGACCTCTTGTATGTCATGAGCCATATGCCCATTGATTCTTGACCCTAACCACTCCACCCACTTTAAATGGATTAGAGAGGGATCTCTTGGAAACTCTCTTTGACCTAGGGAAATATCTACCCAATAGCACACCTCGTCAACCCTCCCATATTCAAGCTTGACAAGTCGCATAATTTCTTTGAGCACTTCATTGTTTGATATAGTGATATTTGATTCACATTCTTAGGTGGCTAATTTATTGATTGGATTCACTTATCATGATGTTATGACTTGAAATCCTTGGAGGGAATGCTTATTTGTCTTTGCAGGACCTAGTTGGTGGATAGTTTTGGAAGAACAAGCCTAGCTTGGGATTCCATGGGGCTTGAATCCCACAGGCAGATGCCAAGGGACCGCATGTAGGATGAGAAACATCAAACTTGGAAAGCCTTAAAGACAACTTGGACGACATAACCTATCCCTCGGATGCCAAACATTTTTCCTAGGACATGCAAAACGTCACTTCCAGAGGCATGATGTCACCTAGGGGGGTTAGGGTTTGGTGGTGTGGTTGATGCATTGACACTTGGACATTTGGAGGAGAAATGGGATTTGACCATGAAGAAAGCAACTTGGATACTTGACATGTGGCTTTGGAAATGCTAGCCACCCTCCTCCTACACCAATGACTTGCTCCAAATTCCAAACCGTCCCCTAAAGGGGTGACGTCCTTCTAAAATTAGGGTTTTCTTATGTGCAAAAGTGAATTTTAAATGAATTGTTTAACATTACTTTGTTATGAGGGAAACATTAGGGTTTTTTACCCCTATTCTTTTGGTTTACCCATAAATATGTGGACAATTTACCTTAATGACATTTTGTATAAATAAGAGATCATAAGATCTCATTTTATCATTACTCTCCCTCTTGTGAGAAGTACTTGGTCTGAAATTTTCACTAGATTTGGAAAATTGTCTCTCTTGTGCTCTTTTTTATGGTTATCTCTTGATGTATGGTTGATGGAATTGATGCGCTAGCCTTGGAAGGATTCTCTCTTTCTATTTTAGTGTATTATCTTAGCATTTCCTTGAATTGGTATGGTTTTTTGTAACATCCCCAGCCGTCATCCCACTGGTCTGGAAAACACTACTGCATGGAAACAACATGATCATACTTATATATATAACATGAATTAAGTCATATTACACACATTTAACTAAACCAAATAGAGTAATCACAGAATTACGACTAACATGCAGAAATGGGATTAACAGTAACTCATGATTACAGTGGAATATATGATAATATTGCAAGAATCATAGACATGCATATACTTATAAATTAAGTACAAAATTAACACTTATCTTTTATTACTGGTGTAATTCCACCAACCACGTGTAGGCTTTCCATGAACCACCCAGCCTTAGACCATGCTTCTCATCACACTCAGAAGTGGGTCACCCCCGAGCTGGGACTACGCTCCACCCAAGGCAAGGAATCCTAGTCTAGGTTGAGGTTACAGGGAAACTGCAGAAAATAACCAGAAGGATTCTTCCCAAGATGCCTTCTTATGCCCACTACTCACAGACTCTCATTCCCCACATGTTTGTTCCGCCCGGGAGTATACACCTTCACAAGCACAGTCCATCAGTGCTTCACCTCCCTCTCTGGGCTTCGACAACAGGCCAGATCAGGAAATCTCAGAGCTCTGTAGATGGTGTTGGACTTTCTCTGGGAGAAAACCACTTCCCAACAAACCCTTCACCTGGAAATAGTTGCTCATAGGCCTGACAGCCTACCTCTTCAACTAAGGGCATTACAACCCGGTTCTTGAACCCCTTTCGACTCAATTCCTGCACGGTGAGGATAACCACAACACAACCTCACTTAGGAAAACAGAAAGAAACAACCTACAGACAAATTGGGTATGGATTCATCTCTGCAATGGTGGATAGATTGGGTTCTTGAGTTCACAAGTTGACTTTCCCCTTTTGACCAGTTCTCTCAACAGTGCATAGGTATGTCAAGGACAGATGTACACCAATAACAGAATCAGATGGATGATGTTTTGGTCTTCAGAAAGATGTCTCAGTTTTCTGGTTCTCAAAGTTGCATGAGGGTATATGAAATCATACGCAAAGGATGATGGAATGAGGAGCGACCCCCTCCATGGCTAACTTCTGCAGTTTTTAACTGCATGTACCTAGGTCGATACATGTCACCCATGAAGCTGCATGCACTCCATCAACATGTGTTCCTCTCCAGGAACTTAGGACAAAACATATATTTCACATGTATTTTGGAATAATATTAAAATATTATTCCCAAGGACTCAATCCCCTAGGCTCAACACTTAGCCTCTCTTTCCAACCTTCCAACCCCCAATCCCTTACCCACTCTATGTAAGCTTAGTCACCCATCACTCATTCATCGTGTTCGGTCTTCACACAATGGTGTTTATATTTTTATTAATGTTCTGCATAATTACATATACAAAAATAGGCTCGCGGCCTTAACACTTAGGCTCTCCAGCCTAATAAACTCATAATCCTTACCAGCTTATATTAACTTGGCTCACTATCCTATAAAACATGATTTACAATTCATAAACATGATTACAATAGGACTTGTCCTTGGGGATATTACAATCCCCTCCCCTTATTTTTGCACTGTCCTCAGTGAAACTTTCACACAACATCAACAAGATTTCCAAAATATTCAAAAAGATGCCGGTATTTTGCTCGCATAGCATTTTCATGCTCCCATGTCATGTCCTCAGGATAGTACCAGGTCCACTAGACCTTTACAAGCCCTATAGCTCGATTCCAGAGTTGTTTTCTTTTCCTGCCCAATATGCGCACAGGATGCACTTGCAGGATACCTTCTCGCTCCACCTAAATCACATTCCAATCAATAACATGAATAGTATCAGGTATATATTTCTTAAGCAATGAAACATGAAACACATTATGTACAGTAATGGATGCAGGTAATGCAAGCATATATGCAACTGGCCCAATCCTTTCTAGGATTTCAAATGGCCCACAAAATCTGGCTGCCAACTTGGCACAGTTTCCTAGCTTCGGGGAACTTCTATTAGCTTTTACTTTCAGGAAAACATGATCACCCACTTTTAATTCTCTCTGGGTTTTGTTTTTGTCAGCATAAATTTTCTGCCTGTCTTGGGCAACTTTTAAATTCTACTTAATTTTAAGCATTTTCTCTTCCATTTCCTTGAACAACTCTATCCCAATTACTACCCTGTCAGCTGGATTATCCCATCTTACTGGAGTATTGCACTTTCTACCATAAAGTTCTTCAAATGGGCTCATCTTCAATGATGCTTGATAGCCATTGTTGTCGGCGAATTCTACCAAGTGTAGGTAGTCTTCCCATTTTGATGGTTTGTCCATCACATACATTCTCAATATGTCTTCTATCACTCTGTTCACCCTCTCTGTCTGTCCATCAGACTTAGGATGATAAGTTGTACTAAAGTTCAGATTCATTCTGAATCCTTTGAACAATCCTTTCCAGAAATTTGAGGTGAATTTCGGGTCTCTGTCAGACACAATCGTTTTAGGAATTCCATGCAATCGTGCCACTTCCTTTACGAAAATATCAGCAACATCTGCTGCCTTGTGAGTAGTTTTCAGTGGAATAAAATGGGCAGCTTTTGTAAGCTTGTCCACCACTACCATGATCGAATCATGCRDCTTBMYTKTTCTKGGMAATCCTRTAATAAAATCCATTGTCACCACTTCCCACTTCCAYTCARGAATGGGYAAAGGTTGYARCAACCCTGYTRGGTGYCTRTGCTCAGMYTTAACYTTCTGRCAYTCCATACATCTRGCGATRTATTCARYRATMTCTYTCTTCATAMCYKKCCAAAAGTAATGKCTCYTGAYYGCTRSYAYWRTBTTYTGATATCYAGKGTRYCCWVCMTAAGTCAYRTTATGCATTTCTCTTAGAATYRCAAGTTTCAAACCHTGGACATTGRGTATATACACTYTGTTTTTGTACARAAGTATTCCATCADCTTCCAAGGTGTAATTTTCCTCTTTCTGTGGTCTCTCACTCTGTTGTAGCTTTGCTACCAAGTCTCTGTACTGCAAATCTGCATTTGCAGCTTCCAAAACTCTATCCTTAATATCAGTCCTGTACATTTTAATGGTTGAAGCATGTAAGTTGTGCACCTTTCTGCTGAGTGCATCAGCCACCTTGTTTTCCATCCCTTTGATATGCTTGATATCAAAGTCATATTCACATAGAAACTCTAGCCACCTACTCTACCTGGCATTTAAGGTAGGTTGGTCAAACAAGTATTTCAGACCATTGTGGTCCGTTCTCAATTCAAATATCCTTCCCATGAGGTAATGTCTCCATTTCCTCACAACGTGAATGATTGCTGCAACCTCCAAATCGTGAGCGTCATAATTATTTTCGTGCTCTTTCAGCTTCCTAGACTCATAGCATATTAGGAATCCAATCTGACTGAGAAATCCTCCCAACCCTTCTTTACACACATCTGTGCACACCACTAAATCCACATTTGGATCTGAAATCCTCAATATTGGACCATTGGTTAATAGTTGCTTCAATCGCTGGAAATTTTTCTCACACTCTTTTGTCCACTGAAATGTTTTCTCCTTCCTTTGCAAGGAAGTGATAGGGTGAGCTATCTTTGACAACCCTACGATAAACCTTCTTTAATATCCCGCTAGACCCATAAAGGATCTAACTTCCACCACATTCCTTGGTGCTGACCATTCTCTGATGGCCTCAACCTTCTGAGGATCCACGACGATCCCTTATTCTGAAATAGTGTGCCCCAAGTAATGGATCTGCCTTTGATAAAATGAGCATTTGCTCAACTTGGCATACAGTTGGTGTTCTCCAAACACTTGCAGCACCATCCTCAGGTGTTGTTCATGATCTTCCTCTGACTTGGAATACACCAGAATGTCATCCAGGAAGACTATGACAAACTTGTCTAGAGAGTCCCTGAATACACCATTCATCAAGCACATAAAAATAGTAGGTGCATTCAACAGCCCAAACGGTACCAATGTGAACTCATAATGACCATACCTTGTTTTAAAGGTGGTCTTGTTGATGTCTTCATCCTTTATTCTTACCTAGTGATATCCCAATCTGAGATCTATCTTCGAAAATATTTTCGCACCTTTCAACTGATCAAAAAGATCGTCGATCCTCGGCAGAGGATACTTGTTCTTCACAATTACTTTGTTCAACTATCTGAAATCAATGCACAGCCTCAATGTCCTATCCTTATTCTTCACAAACAGGACCGGGACACCCCAAGGTGACATGCTTGGGTGAATGTACCCCTTCTTTAGAGTCTCTTCAAGCTACAATTACAACTCTTTTAGATCTGGCGTGCTCATTCTATAAGGAGGTTTCGACATTGGAGCTGCTCTAGGCATCAAATTTATAGAGAAATTGCTATCTCTCTTCGGAGGAAGTCTAAGTACCTCCTGAAATACGTCTTCAAACTTTGTTAGTACCACATGGTCTCCAATCTTTGAGAATTCATCTCTGGATGCTTCCTCCACACAGGCTACAAACAATTGATAGCCTTTTATGTAACACTTTTTTAGTTACATTGTTGAGATTTCTCTAACAACCATAGCTCTAGGAATTCCTTGGACTATTTTCCGATTCCCCTCCTCATCCAGGCAAGTAAATTCCTTGTTACGACAGTCCAGGAGGGAAGGGTGTTGGTCCAACCAGTCAATCCCAATTAAACATTCATAAGAGCCTAAAGGAATAATATTCAATTCATCCTTTGTGCTCAATCCCTTCATGTCCACAGGACAGGAATTAACCAACTCAGTGACTTTCCTCTTGGTTCTTGTAGCCAACTGCAATAACCAAGACTTTTCATGTTTGCTTCTTGATAAATGCAAACTTTCCACCACCCTAGGATCTACATAACTATGGCTAGCCCCTGAATCAATTAAAATAATAAATGGTTGGTTGTTAATCATACCTTCCACTTCAATCATGTGCGACTGAAATTCATCTTGCTTGTTGTCCAGGGCCACATAGATCCTTGGAATTCTACTGTCCATGTCCTCCACTGTTTCATCTTGTTGAACATTATGGGCAACTCTTGCTTTTCCATTTGTATGGGGACAATCTCTGTACTTGTGGTTCTCTTGATAGCCCCAACACTGAATGGGCACCTATCTTGGCCTTTGTTCCCCCACTTCATCCATTCTCAGCTCTCTAATTGATGGTTGTCCTTGAGGACTATTTCTGAAAAAGGGAGGTTTGTTTCCCTTCTGCCTCTGTTCTTTCTTTAACTTCTTATGGTCATCCCAAGCCTTCTGAAAGGTAGGCTTTTCTCTTTGTTTTTCATATAAGCATTTCTCTCTTCTTATTGTTTCTTCCATAGTCTTAGGATCATCGTACTGAATCTTGTCACCAATGGGAGGTGGAAGTCCACTCAGATACCTCTGAATCTTGACAGCCTCATCTTTGATGAATGGAACATACTTCAGTAATTCCAAAAACCTTCGTTCGTATTCATCAATAGTCATGCTGTCGATCTTGAGTTCGAATAACTCCTTCATCTTTCTGTCATAGTATCTTTTAGTCAGGTATTTCCTCTCGAAATACCTCTTGAATTCCTTCCAAGTGATATATTTCTCTCTAATGTGTTGCACCTGCACAAGATGATCCTGTTGATGGGTGAAATTGACCGCTCGTCAACTGGATGGGTGGATCCGGTCCGGGGTTGTCTAAATAACCCAAGCCATTTGGATTAATCCACCCCGATGGGTTTAGCGGCTCCGTTGGCCGATCTAAGTCCTAGGAAAGTGAAAAAACTAAGCTAAAGAAACTAATCTAAGTGAAAAACAACTTCTGCAAACTATATACAAATATAATCTATATATACAATTTACTAACTAATATTATAAAACAATAATTCTACTTATTAAATGTTCAGTTATCAATACAATTAAATCTCGATTATATATACAGTATTTACAATATACAAATTTTGATCGAAATCTGCAAAAACCATATGTGAATTGTCTTACGACAGCAAAGCTAGTGTTTTTGGATTTTTATAACTTTTATGAAAAAGAAATGAAACAACAACTATCTAACTAAGCACTAAAAGTAATAATCTGTACTGAATATCTATCTAAACAACAGAGAATTCTCAAATTAATTGACTATTAAAATGTAAATAACAAACTGACCTGAAGTAGCGTTTCCTATTTGTTCTGTGCATAGTACTCGATTTCTCTTTTTGATGGGGGAAACCCGCACCAGATTTTCCAAAAGCTTCTCATAAACAGGAAGCAGCGATGCTTGAATATGAATGGTATAACAAACAAGACATATAGCGACAACAATTTTATAGTTTACAAATAATCACATTAAGATAAATCCCACTGCGAAGATTTGTACATAACTACTTATTTAACAAAGAAGATTAACCTTCTGTTCATTAAATTAAAACATGGTAATTGTTGTAAGTAAAATAAGAGACATCAAATATGGACACAACTTAAATCATATCGCATCAACCTGTAACAAATCTTGACATCTAAAGTAGTCAATAATTCGATTGCAAATTGAAATGCACAAAAAACTTGAACAAAAGTATGATCAATTGAAAGCTAAAGCCGTACAAAAAATCCACTTTCATTCGAGTCTGTATAATTATCAGTCCATAGTCTCTGTTCTCCCAACAGTGATGGCTTGTTTACAAAAAATAATAAGTATATAAAGGCCACAGGATGAAACATTCCCTGTGGAAATCATCAAAACTGTTTGCACAAAATATGGGAACAATCTCCCAAATTGCTATTCCTGTCTAAAACTAACAACCTAATCCCAAAACTGTGTAACAAAAAGCATGTTCTAAAACTGCCATAATCGATCCAATTCCCATTGAAATTCGTGTGTACCTGTAGATGCACAAAAATAAACAATTTTAGATTGTGTTTAATTGTAAAATCAATAGAAATTAGAATTTTATGACTAGCTTCAGAATCTCACGATTCTGTAGCTGGTCATATTTACAAACAAAATAGTATTAAATTAATCCAATGGTAACATAAATGTATGTGATCTATCAAACAAATCTTTTATTACTAATTCAAAGCAAACAAAATCGTTCATGCTAATTCAAAACAAACAGAATTGTTTTTTCTAATTCAAAACAAACAGAATCGTTCTAGAATCATTGTTGAAATATCATACCTTGGCTTTGGGGATACAATTTCGGTCAAGATAGTTTTGAATTAACAATGGCAGTGGTTGCCTCAACATTTTTGAACACGATAGAGCCTGTGATCTTTTGCCTCTTATCATTAGCTTGCAGTCTATCATTTTCCTTAGACAACATAGTCACCCGATCCTCCAAGGACTTGATTCGGGATTGCAACAGAGGGGCATCTGTATAGTATCGTTCGAGCTAGGAGTTGCATTCAGTGCACTGTGGTTGATCAGGCTGAGTCACTGTAGGTGAGGGATCTTTTAAATTACCAGGGGTTCCACTGTCAAACTTGATCCCGGGGAATTTGGGGTCATCTTTAAAGCATGGTGGGAGATTGGATACGTAGTCATAGGGTTCAATAGAACATAGGCCATGTGAGTATGGGTATTCCTCGGTCAGAAATCGCTCAATCTCAGAATCTGAATCTTCACTCAAAACAATTGGCTTCTAGTCTGTATTTTGTTTGGGTTTATTACGAGCACACCTAGATACCAAACGTGCATCCTTCTTACCCTTGCTATTGACGTTGGTATTACCCTTGCCCTTTTTTCTTGCAGGCCTCTTAATAGTCTTAGCACTGTATTTTAAACATGAGTCAGGCAGGGTGTTGGGTAGGTCATCATTAGGGTAGGTTGAGGGTTCAAAAAGGGGTAGGAGGGTAGGAGGGGGCACGACAGGCCCGACAAGGGTTTTGGTGACCACAGTTTTGTCCACTTGACCAAATTCAGGAGTGGCAAATCCATTCCTCAACAAGAAATCTTCCCAACAGTCCCCACTCAACCTTAGATGATGGACTATGATAATTTTAATCAAACAATGGTGGAAGAGGATGGAGTCGGCCTTTTCCCTCTTAAATCGTTTTCCCATTTTATACAGACTGCGAAGGAGGTAATGAGGCATATTCAAAGGGAAATCTATGAAATTCATAAGCAGTCAAAGATGGTAAAGAAAAACTAAACCATATCGACCTTCATAAGTAAAGAATTACTTAACAATGGCCAACAAATCATGCCATCGAGACTTAAGGGCTGTGACCGACATACCTTTGTCACAACTGATAATTTTCCTCGAGGTAAACAGGAGCGACCATGGCACTTCATCCACTTTGGATTCTTAAACCATTTCTACCCCTTGGCTGGCAAACCTGTGGTTGAGCTGAGGAATTCTTCGTTCAATTCGAGTTGGATGTCCCCAACTTTGGCCCTGCATCCATCAAATGTGAGGGCAAATTGTTGAGTGACTGTGAGGTTGAAACCCTCGAATTTTTGAATGAAAACTAACCAGCCATTACTCTCCAGGTCCTCACAAGCGTTATCAAATAACAGCAGTGTTTGGATGCCATTGGGTTCTATGCGCACTACAGGAGCCATAGAAGAGAGCACACATTCAACAGGGTAAATGGTGAGGGGGTTGGACAGGGTAGGCACAGGACCAATTGCCCACAGGTTTTCCCAAAACAAGCAGAGGTAGCCCGGAGTGCAAGGCAGACATTAATGCTTATGCGTGCGAGGGTGGTGGAGTGAATTGAAACCATGCAAAACATTCATGTTGGCATGTCCAATCGACGGTGCCTTGGTAATTCAAATCACTTTTGGTGTGTGTCAAAAACAATGTAAACAACATGCCAAACGAACAACCATTGAAAACCATGACAAGTCGATCCGAATGTTTGAACAAACAATAGCATTTGTATGATTTAAAACAAAACAACATGTTGAATATTACACCAAAGATTTAATCATAAAATTAATGCGTTCTATGAAACCATTGCACCAAGGATTTAATCAACAACACCAAAAAACATTGCATCACGACTTTATAAATTGAAACCATATCAACAAAAAATGCAAAGTGAATAAAGGTTTGGTGTTTTGACAAATGTATGACCTTTAGTGAGTTAGAGGTGAAAAAATTATGACCATATGAACAAAAGGATTCATAACAATTCAACAGATCATTTTAACGCTATCAACATGACTTCCAACTCAAGGTTTTCACACTTGCAATCGTGAAAATGAAAACAAAAGGAAAGTTTGCAAAAGTGAACGATAATAGTGTCGTTTTGTTTTAAAGAATTGCGACGAGTATTGAGGGTTCAAAACCCTTGTGTAGGCAGCTTTGTAAGGAAAAGTTAAAATTGCAAAATGGCTACCAACAGATCCCACCACATGGATGCTTTTCCTTTTAGTTGATACATCGCAATTCTTCCTTCTGCATGAGAGGAATAATTATGCAGTTGGAAATATATCCTCATGCCAAGCAACCATGTTTCGACATCTTCCTCATTCTTATGTTCTCCATCAAATGTAGGAGGCTTAATCTTGTTCATCTCCCCTTTCAATTCATCCACTCCAGATCTTCAGTATTTTCTGGTAGGGGATGGGCCTGAACTAATGTGTGTTTCCTTACCGGAATGTTTTAGGGAGTGAAGACGATGTCTGCTACCACTCCTCGATCTTTGTTTTCTCTCAGGGGTCCTACAACTCCCTGTTTTGCTTGTGTCACTCTCCTTTTCCAATTTCCTTTCTATTCTTTCCAGGCTCTTCAACATCTTTAAGTTGAATTCACCCTGTTGATTCCTGACCCTAATGAGCTCTCGGCTATCGGCTCGGTGAGCCTGGGCATCTTTCTGCAATCTTTCAATGATTTTTATCATATGCCCTTCCTTATCCAATTCTCTTCCGTGCCCATTGGAGTTCGATCCTTCGACTCCCAAGTTAACATCCGTTCCTTCTCTTTCCTTCTCTGAATTGGAGGCAACCCGCACCTCTTCCATTTCTATACTTGGCATTGGTTCACGGATTTCTTGACACTCATTGAACTCTGTACACACAACATGTAGTCAACCAAAGTTTGTCAGGCCTTAAACCCTTAATAAAACTACAACATTCATAAACCAACGCGAATAAGAAAACGTTTTGATTCCATGAATTTTCTGAGCTTTGTTTGGCTCTGCAATTTCTTGGCGATAGCCCCCGTTTTCTTAGTCCCCAACCCATGCGTCCATAGGCTGTGATCAAACACTAAACTTCTAGGTGCTACAAGTCTCTCCAAACGAAACTTCGGGTTTTGGGATTTTGGGGTTTTGGTCTCGGAGGTTCTCGCACTCGCTTCCTTCTCCAACTCCCGACTCCTGAACTTTTGACCTCTCTCCCCCCGGGACCACAGCAAAGCTTTCGCCAACCAAGGTAGTGACACATGGTGTCCTTAAGAAGGTCCACATCACTTTCGGAGACATCATAGGGTCCCACCACTTTCACTTTTTGTTTCGGAGTTTCAGGCATCGAGAGTTCATGTATCCACACATTTCAAACTTCTGTTTGCCAAAATTCTGAAATTACGGTCTATTCATCTACTTGATCCAATGGTCAAGCTCCTCTCCTATGATCTATGGTGTAGATCATTTCGGGATTTCGGGGTTTCGGGTTTCGGAGGTGTTCACCTCTCCTCACTTCCCATCTCCTGACTTTGTGAAATCCAAAAGGTTCTCATGACTAATTCGAGCGTGACTCCACAAGATCTAACAGTCGATCCCTCCTCCCAGATCTAAGACATAGATATTCTCAGGTTTTCAGGTTTCTGTGTCTCAGCGCTCCCCACTTTTGTTTTCTCAACAGCTGAACTCTCGAAAGGCTTCTCGGATATCCTTCCGGCACCTTCTTTGGATATAACGGTCATAAGGGATCTCCTTTCCTCCCGATCAGATCCAACGGCTCCAATTCTTCATGTGTTGATCTCTCTCTCTCTCTCTGGCCATATACCACACCGATTGTGGGTTCTATAATACCGCTACACCTCCTGAGCTTTGTAACACAACCAAGTGACTCCTTGCCACTCAGGAACATTCAAAGGTCCAAAAATTGGTTCTTCCAAACACGATTCCCTCCTGAACTTTGGGTCCAATGACCACTTATCAAGCCCATTTAGGTTCAATGTTGTAAACCATGCTCTGATACCATACTGTAACGTACCCGACCATCATCCCACTGGTCGGCCAAATGCTACTGCGTGGAAACAACATTCTCATACTTATATATAACATGAATTAAGTCATATTACACACATTTAACTAAACCAAATAGAGTAATCACAGAATTACGACTAACATGCATATTTAATGGGATTAACAGTAATTCATGATTATAGCGGAATACATGATAATATTGCAAGAATCATAGACATGCATATACTTATAAATTAAGTACAAAATTAACACTTATCTTTTATTACTGGTGTAATTCCACCAACCATGTGCAATCCTTCCATGAACCTCCCAGCCTTAGACCACGCTGCTCATCATTCTCAGCAGTGGGTCACCCCCGAGCTGGGACTAAGATCCACCCAAGGCAAGGAATCCTAGTCTAGGCTGAGGTTACAGGGAAA
>JASDQU011402721.1:22436-32537 GCA_032191745.1 Picea mariana | reverse complement strand
TATAAGTATTCTTTAAATGTAGTGTTGGAAAGTTAGTTGTCAGTGATGTCAACTCTAGATGAACTCTATAACCATTGATGTCAACCCTAGTCAAACTTAGAAGAAACCCTGGAAAAATGGCTAAGAGGTTAAGAAGCCCCAGAGGTATGGTCACGAAGCACAAAGTTGTTTGAGGAATAAGAACATGAAGGACGGTGTAAATGCATGTAACACACTCATAGATGGATATTACTTTCCGTGTCATTTCCAATGGTAAGTGGTACACCACGTGGTGCCTCACAGTTGAGGAGTTATTCCTCCTGAAGTTGGAAGCCCCGAAGAATGGTTAAGAAGCCCATAAATAGTTACAAGTCTTAATTAAAGGGTAAAGTGGTTGGTCCTAGAATTAAGGAAAGAAGTTACTTTGTAAAATTATAAATACACCACAAGAAGTCTATCATAAAAACACATACAAGTTCAATGTTTATCTATCTTTCAAGTGATCTTTCGGTAAATATTTTTCATAGCATATCTGAGGTAGCGAAGGGAAGTGAAGGGAAAAGTCTACAAACTAGCTTTCTGAGGTAACATGTGGGTCACAATGGAGCAAGGTGCGAACATCCACGAGTTGTAGTGGAGCAAGTGGTGGACATCTATGGGTTGATATTGTACAAATCATGAATCTGAGAGAAGGTTTTGAAGAAGGATGCTTGGTCTAGGTTGCAACAAGGCATGATGACACAACAAGGTTGTTAGAGGGTCTGAGATGGTATGCATCAGGTTTCATCATGAGTAAAGGTATGTCTTTATGTATTTGATGCATGGATGGTTTGGTACATGCTTAAGGCATGTCTTAGAGGCCTCTTGGTACATGGTTGCATATGGTTGAGGTTCATGTATTAATAATATTAATACATGCTTGAGACATATCCTAGGTAATTGGTTTATGGATGTTATGGTCCATTGTTAGAGGCACATATTTGTGATGATTGGCACATGTGTGATACATATACTTGGTATATGATCTTGGTTTTTATGGTGCATGATTGAGGCATATTGTTGAGACATTGGCACATCTTGGATACTTGGCATATGGTTTGATGTATGTCATATGCTTGAGGCATATCTTGAATGCATTAGAATATATCGTTGGCACATGGTTTATGGATTATGGCTGAAGCATATCATGAGTGATATGGCACATGTTTGAGGTTATCTGCGAGTCGCAGTGGAGAAAGGTGCGAACATCTGTGGGTCATAGTGGAGTAAGGTGCAGACATCTGTGGATTGATAGTGTAAAAGTCACGGATCTAAGAGAAGGTTTTCAAGAAGGATGCTTGGTTCAGGTTGCAACAAGTCATGATCACACAACAAGGTTTTTACAGGGTCTGAGATGGTATGCATCAGGTTTCATCACGAGTAAAGGTATGTCTTTATGTATTTGATGCATGGATGGTTTGGCACATGCTTAAGACATGTCTTGGAGGCCTCTTGGTACATGGTTACATATAGTTGAGGTTCATGTCTTGATGATATTGATACATGCTTGAGACATATCCTTGATACTTGGGTTATGGATGTTATGGTTCATTGTTAGAGGCACATCTTTGTGACGATTGGAACATGTGTGAGGCATATACTTAGTATATGATATTGGTTGTTATGGTGCATGCTTGAGGCATATTTTTGAGACATTGACACATCTTGGATACTTGGCATATGGTTTACCATATGTATATGCTTGAGGCATATCTTGGATGCATTGGAATATATATTTGGCACATGGTTTATGGCTTATGGTTGAAGCATATCATGAGTGATATGGCACATGTTTGAGGTACATCTCATGGTACATGGTTTTGGCATATACTTGAGGTATATGGTTGGTTTCATATCATTGAGGCTTTAGTACATGATATGGTGCAAGTTTTGGTACATGGTTGATGCATGGTATGGTATAGAATTTGTACATGATATGGTACAGGTTTTGGTACATGGTATGCTATAGGTTTTGGTACATGGTTGATGTACATGGTATGGTATAGGTTTTGGTATATGGTTGATGTAAATGGTATGGTACAGGTTTTGGTACATGGTTGATGCATGATATGGCACATGTTTTGGTACATGGTTGACATGCTTGGTGATGGTTTCGGTATCGATGTGAGTGGATCTAGTTATAGTTGATTGATGATGGTATATCAGTGACAGGGACAGTGATAGGTTGAATGATTGGTTGATCATTAGTTATAGGTTGATGTGATAGTGACAATGACAGTGATAGTGATAGTGACAATGACAGGTTGATGTATCAATGGTAGTGACAGGTTGGCTCTACACTTATATTTCAGGGAGGTAGGATGGGGTAAGGAAAGGGGGTTGTAGCCTCCTTCGAATTGGTCCCGGAGAACACAGGGAGTTGGATATTCCTTCAGGTTGGATCCTGCAAATCAGGGGTTCATAGCCTCCTTCTGGTTGGAGCCAAAGAGAGCAAGGAGTTGGAGCTTCCTTCAAGTTGGAGACTGTAAACTAGGGGGTTGGATCCTCCTTCCCGTTGCAGCTAGAGAATTTAGGGAGTTGCAGCTTCCTTCAGGTTGGAGCCTATAAATAGGGGGTTGGAGCCTCCTTCCAGTTGGTGCTGTAGAATTGGGAAGTTGGTGCTTCCTATGAATGTAATATTGATATATATAAGAAAGTGTTCCATGGTTTTCCCCCATTTGGGTTTCCATGTAAATTCTGGTGTACTGTGTACCTAACATGATATTGTTGAATGGTATTGCTTATGGTTATATGATCATGATATATTGAATGCAATCATAAATGATATACAACTAATAAAGTTGAAGTTTATATATTGTGATTGAAAGTGGTAAAAAGTGTTCATACCGATTCACCCCACCCTTCTCAGTATTCCAACATATAGAGTGTGTTTAAATTCAACAAAGTGTTTTAATTAAAATTTGTATGAGTATAATTAGCTTACAAGTGTGATATTTTCATCCTTAGAATAGTCCACAATTTCTTTAGTTTAAATAAATTGTATTATAGATGACTAGAGACAATTAAGAATTTGAGGCCTTCATAAAGAATGCATAACATCTCACAAGTGTTTAGATCCTTGGGTTGACACAAAAAATGCATAAGCAATCTAACCACTATTATTCTTATTAGTAGGGTGATTATTTTACCTATAATTTTTGGTGTTATTCTCAGTGAGGTACCAAAGGCACAATGAAACATTTTTTTTTGCATTGGTCTAGGAATAACACACTGTAAGGAGATTAAATAGAGGAACTATTGACAATCCCTTTGTCGTATCTCATACATAGTGTTCTACATTTTTAAATTAGGGCATATAGGATGCATGAATATGGTTCAAGATTCAAAATGGGGATTTTGTAGTGCAGCAAGAACCACTAAAATTGCTAACCACCTTGTAGGAAAAATGATAGAAGGAAGAGGTTCAAAGGTAAAGTGAAAATCCTAATCATACCACAAGAAGGACATTGATTCTAGTTCCACAATGAACATTGAGACCAGTTCCATAGTTGAAGTAGAGATTATTTCCTCTATTGTAGAACATTCAAGGACAAATGAACTAATTAGTGGGTAGGAAGACTCAGAATCTCAAGTAACCCAGTGTAAGAACCATAATTTTCTTAGGAGGCCATCTCCTATAAATAATTAGTGGTACAAGGTGGGCCAGATCATTGGAAATTTAATCCTTTGAACAACATGGTAAATGGCGAAGGATCAAGATCCACCAAATAAGATCTTGTTAATTTTGAGTTTCTAATTCGAGAACCAAGAGGATTGACCCATATGAACAATATCCCACCTTTATCCTTGCCAAACTTCAATGTCTTGGCAAGTGAATATCTTGATACTTTTCTCTTCAAATTTGAAATCCTTTGTAGAGGCTATGAATATAGTTTTAATGCCAAAAAATGAAACTATTCCCTACCACACTCAAGAATGCCACACTGCACTAGATCATAGGACTTGGTGGGAACAACATTTGTGCATGGGATGACATGAAGAAAACATTCTTGAAGAAATATCAAGATTATTGAAAGGCTAGAGATTTAAGAGAAGAGATATTCAAAATGACTCAGAAAGAAAATGAAATCTTGAAGGATTATGTTGAAAGGTTTTGGTATAATTTATAGAGGTTAAAATAGAACAAGTTAGATAAAGATATGTTGTGAACCATTCTCTTAAAGGGGTTTTAGGATGATTGAATCAACTTGTTGAATTTGATAGGGAAAAGTGATGTTTTTTGGCTACGTTATGAAGACATTTTTGAGCGATGCAGATAATACTTGTGAGGAAATGCAAATCATGGAAAATGACCCAGAGATACTACTGCTTGAATCATGAAATCATATGGAGGGGTAGTCACTAATGTTAAGATTGAAAATTTGTTAGAAGATTTATAGATTGATATTCTCAACTCCCTTAGTTCTCAACTGGACACGTTGTAAGCTAAAAAGAAACATGATGAAGCATAGTTGGCATTAGCAATTTTCTATTCCAAATGTCAGAAGAATCATCCCCTAAGTGATTACCCATTGGAAAAAGTAAAAACCTATGGCATATGTGAAAATAACCATGTAACTAATAGCTATCATTCATTTCCTGAGATAAAATCAATATGTTGGGAGGTCAATGAGGAGATAGAAAGAATATGTGTTATTTCTCAAAAACAACCATGGTAGCCTTAAATACCAAGTATGGTACAAGTTCCATCTTAATATTAAACTTCAATATCCTCCTCAAAATTGGTGTCCATGCATGCCATGGTAGTAATGGACACCTCCACAAACCCAAAAAAAATCTTGCAAACTAAGTTGGCAAGGGCCCCCCTTTGAAAATATACCGCAATAGCCAACCCAACAACACCCACAATTCCCCCAACAACAATTACAACTTCTTAATAATATGTTATGAACCCACCTACCATTATCTATTAGAACATTTTTCTTCCACTGTGTTATCTATGCCACATCCATGATTAGTGCACACATCTATTTTTCATGTGTTTTATAGATTCCATCATGATTGCATCCATCTTATCTTGCACAATCTATTGCTGAAATTATTTAGAGTTGCATGCCCTAAACTGAAGACTTAAGAGAAGAGTGCCAACATGACATTTCTTCCAAGATTATTTTTTCTAGGCACATACTAAGCATGGTGAGTTATTCAATTAACACTTGGCATGACATGTTCCCATGCCCCCTTTCCTCTTGTTGCTTCATAGCCCAAATAACTTCCATTCTGCATTAACTTTATCTTATCATAATTTCTTATGATTACATCATAGCAATGCCATCAAGATCAACTTAAAAAATGGTACAAACCTAAGCATCTAATCATTTACTAATGAGGCCTTGGGCTTTGAACTATGCATCTATATATTATAAATACACATGTGCACCATATGTGCATTTTATATAAAATCCCACATGGCCTAATACTCAAGCAAATTGTCTATGTATGGCCTATCTTCCTCATCAAACTTTGCAAACATATGTGACATCCACGTGGAACCCATGTGGAATCTACGTGGTTCAACTGATGCACACATAGTTGCTAATGTGGCTAATGAAACAACATCCACGTGGAAGCTTACTCATTGAGGCCATAGACCCCTCTGCACTCCATGCCACCTGACTTACATTCAATCGATACCTGACCGATTGATACCCGACATGTCGATATCGACCTACTGGATATCATCCCATTCCAACACCACCACATCAATTGACTTACCTTCTGTCAATACTCGATATGTTGATATCAACCCATCCTGACATCACCACATCACTAACTCCTGATAAGCGAGAGGTCGGTAGTCCAGTTGGCACCTTGGACACATGGTCGAATTTGGACCCGCCACCTCACTTGACACATGGAACATATGGATTGGCACCCTTCACGCCTAATAATCTTATTAGGTTAAATAATCATTATATTATAATCTCATGTCTCAGGATATTATTTATTTAATACAAATTTGTGTTAATTAATCCCCATTAATTTATTATCTCATGTAATGACATTGTTTCTTAGCCTAAATTACCGTTCTGGTAAATACCTAGGATTTTCTTTCTCTTTATACTTTGAAAACCCAACATCTTAATAGGGTTTAATGCTAATCATCTTAATTAATGCACATGGGTTTATTATATTAATTCATGTTAATTCTTATACCATACCTTGGGTATCTCGCGTGACAAACACACCTTCACATTCAAACTCTCAATGCCCGATAGCCCCGGTGAGATAAACGATTTACCAAGAGAATATATATATATATTGGCCCTTGGTAAATTGTTCACTTTCCATCACCCGATACTCGATATCCAAGTGGGGAATCCATATAATATTTTATTTTAAAAAGGTATTATGTCGGCCATATCGCCCCTCGGGGATTCTCACTTAGCTCACAAACCTCAAAAACTCAACCTCTTGGTGCTTGATAACTTTGATTGGAGTTTAATAGTAATATATTTTATATCACGTTTGTTTTATTAATTGGCCCCTGGGGTTTTTACTTAGCAATTGCACCTTGCAATCTCAACCTCTCGAGGCATGATAGCTCCGATGGGAGTTTATTAATATTATCTTTTATATTACATTCATTTTTTCAATTGCCCCCCAAGATTCTTACTTAGCTCATGAACCTTACAAACTCAACCTCCCAATGCCTGATAGCTCTGATTGGAGTTTAATAATAAATATTTTATAATGTTGAGGAAAAGGAAAATAATTCTAGGCATTTGAAATTAAATATAAAAATAATACATTAACATGAAATTCGCCAGAGTTACAGAATAAGCTATGTGCAATACGAGTCCAAATGACTAGAGAATTTGGAAAAATCATTTCCTTTCACAAAAAAAGGGAAAATCGGAATTCCTCCACTTAAGAGTCCAAATGACTGGAGAATTTGGAAAAATTATTTCCTTTCTCAGAAAAAGGGAAAATCTAAATTCCACTTATCTGCACATAATGGAATTATATGGTTTATAACATAAGACTTCCCCTTCTAAATTTTCAATTTAGTAAGAAAATAATTGGTAATTTTGAATAATTGCCAGAAGTTACTAGCCTCCTTTCACCATTTAAATTTTGGTCAGGAAATCTTAATAAAATATATAAACACATATATGTATTTATTTGAGCTTAAATCTCTTTGGATTAAGACTTCCCACAGTAAAAATTTTGTTTTACCATGACTTGCTACCCACCTAAAATCATGCAAATATTTACAACTTTTTAGGAAAGAGCCACCATTTCAAATTTTCACCTTTGGACATAATTTTACTTGGTAAATCCAGGTAAGAATTATATTCTTACCATGTCTTAATAAGACATAAATTAAATACATAACACATATTCCTAATTTCATTTTATTTTACATATTCCTCATGTTAAAATACCTTATCCTCTCAACTAAATAGCCTAGGTTTATGAGACCAAAATTATGGTCAATTCATTCATCTCAAGACTCCCCCTTGTCAAGATTATCATATTGAGTGGAAGTTAAGGGATTTTACCCATGCTTCCACAAATTACCTAGCATTTAGCTCAGCCTTCCAAGAAGGTCTTAAGGCTTGTCCATTAACTAGAGACGTGTTACCTCCTAGAAATGATCCACAACTTCAATATTATAGGGAGCAACATTTATTTAATAGAAATTATGCATTATTATTTTTAAATGCTCTGTGAAGAATTTTACAACTTAGTCTTCACCACTAACACATGAAATACATTCATACAAATGGCCGCAAATTCCCAACCATAACTTTGTTCTCACTCATATTTACAAATAAGCACTTACAACATCCTATAAAAACAGAGATAGTCAGAGGGAAAACAACATAATGTATTACTCACAACTTTCTTCAGATTTTACATTCAACCAAGCATTTGAAACAACAATTTCACTACCTAAACATAATATCACATTCTTCATATGACCAAAACATAAATTCCATAGTATCAAGGAGCTTATCATGGAAAATACAAAACATTGAAACACTTATATGAGAGTTTAAGGTAAATTGACAACTACTGATAGGTGAGCCTCTTTCCACCCAAACATAGGCACAACTATCTTTGTCTATCCTTGCAGCTGACCACCCCCGAGCCAGAAGATGATGCCATGAGAAAAAAATCTCACTCAATAATCAGAGGTATAAAGATTAATTCCACTCTCCTTCATCAACATAAATCAACAAGATATATCTCCAATTCCACCAAGCAAGAGGGCCTTCTCTTTGACTCAGAGAGTCACAACATTTAGCTTGCTTAACTAAACACCTAAAATTCACTACCCTGTTTATTAGCTTGATTTGGAGATTCTTACTTGCTATTTCTAAGTCAAAATATAGAGAACTTGACTTCCCTATGTTTGTTATGAACCAAAGACATTTTTCTGAACATTGTCTTCTCCATTTCATGGGTATGTTTCCACCCTCCAACCTCTATAACTTCATGGTCGATTTACCCCAAATTAGAGGTCAATTCAGAAGTCTCTAGATGAGTACTTTTCTTCCCATGCTTTTGAAGCAAGGCAATACTGGTACAACCCTCCATTCTTTCCCATAATTGTGGGAAGTTGGTAGTTTAACTACCAACTCCTTTCATTAACTAAAATTCTAGTAGAATAGGAAATCTTGGTTTTCTTGAACATTAAATGACAAGAAAATTTCCTCACTATTTCCCTCTCATAACATCATTTTTGTGTATGTGCTCCACCCATCAACAATTTATTTTCATTACCATCAAAATGCAGTTTATCATTTTGATTGTTCATCATGGTCCAAACATTAAACATACCAGCCATGACTCATGTCAACATTTTAGACATATATTTTCATATTGGGGAAAACAGGGTGTTACATTCCCCTCCCCCTTAAAGGAACATTGTCCTCGATGTTCTTTGCATCTCAACAACACCATTAATGATTCCATCTTTCAACTGCTTCAACAATGTTTTCCTCTTCTTGGTCTGGTCCTTTCCTAGACTCTTGAAATTTATCACATGCCTAAAAGAATTGCAAACAACAAGCATATTAATCACAATTTCATGTAAAAACATTTCATTGTTGTTCATAATTCAAGAGGAAATTTACATATCACCACATGGCTCATTTATTCATATTCATTATTATAGCAGGAATGTGTTTCCTTCTTTGAGCTAATCATGACATTAAATCAACATACACTATATGAAATTAAAACTTCATATGAATGCATTCAAGCATTCTTTCTTTGTTGACAATCAAGGTGAAAATGTTCATGGCCACCCAAGTTTCCTGTTTTTTACCATTTCATAATTATGGTAAGACATTAGAAGGACCTCCTTCCATGGGCAGTCCAATACCCACCTTCTTTCATACAACATGCATTTCTTCAATGCATTCAATCAACGTGAAACTTATGAGCACTTTTGTTCTCAATCATTCATGATTGATCTATGCATTCATGATACATTTGTTCATGAGCTTATTTTAAGGACTTCAATCATCCTTGATTTCCATAGGTTCCTCCCTCATTCATTCAAGTTCATTTCCTAAATCTTACCCTTCTTGGGTATCAATGACACACAACAGTCAATTAAATTCACATGCATATCATCAAGATATAAGATATTTCAGAAGATATTCTTACCCAATCCATTTCAATTCTCATGTCACATGGGCATGAAAATATTTATACATGTTCTAGTTGCCAACATCCTTTTTTATATTACATCATCAGTGGTGCTTCATGGGGACTCAAAAGGTCCCTTCATCAACCATTTCAACATCATCCTTCTTGTATTCATACTATGCCTGGGTTTCCCACCATTGGTAGTTGTCTTCCCCAACGGATTCAATATTTTCATACACATAACAAGCATGATCACAATTAAAGTTATATCAGTTTTCATGTAAAATCAAAATGCATGTATCATAGCATTTAATTCAGAAAAAACATTTCTAGATATGTCCGTGTTGGGTATGTGTTATATTTTTTGCATGGTTAGAAATAGTGTCTACGTTGCATCGGGCGCACGGGGGGGTAAGAGGGGGGAGGAGCACCCCCTTTCCCAGGGGGTCACAGGGG
>JASDQU011402720.1:55540-68878 GCA_032191745.1 Picea mariana | reverse complement strand
AAGAGCTTGATAGTTCAAAACAAAAGTATGCATAAATTGGAGTTTCTCAAAATTCCTTTCCAACTAGTCAGTAAAGTGAAGCTACGTGGCAAACAATGGATTGTCATCCTTTAAATTTTGCAAAATGCACATGCCATAATTCTGGTAAATCTTACCAAATATATCAACTATAAAATCATTTTGTTCCATTAGATTCTACAAACTCAAAATCTTATATAGAAAGTCCAAACTAACAACCATCCACTTTAATCTGCAAAAAATGCTACCCCAAAATTGTCACCTGCAAACTTTAGTTAATAGTTTAGGCATAGAAAAATAACAATAGACAATGAACATCATAGTTTTTTTCCATTTACAAACTTGGAGGTTAGTCTCTAAAACCTATTATGGATCTCATGTTTGATAAATTAAAAATTCTACAAGATGCCACATCTTGGATTTCTTCCAAGGCCTTGTGCAAAGGAAGCAATAGACAACATTTCTCTACTCAGTTCTTTCAAAGAAATGTATATATAGCTTCTAATGATAAGTAAATAAAACAACATATTTAATTTCCATGTCGACAAGAAAATAGTCATTCTATAGTTTACCCCCTAAGAGATATTCAATTTTTCAACCTGCAACTAGGAATTCTATTTTGTGTGTTCAAATTTACCTATTTTCTTTTTCCACGCTTCCCTCCCAAATTTCCTACTATTGTAATTTCAATAAATGGTAGAAAAATAAACTATTTTCTAAACAAAAATGGGGAATTTTATAATAGAAATAGTAAAAAATAAAAAATTAAATTCTAAATGAGCCCATGCCACCCTACCACAACTCCAAATAAATATTTCCAATCTCAAGTTACAATCTGATCAAGTTGCATATGTTCAATCCAGGCACCCAAAACTAAATGGTCAACATTTTATATTTTCCCCTTGTGTGGTGTTTCTCCAGAACAACCTACATTTCCTCCAAATTTACCATATTTACCATATTTTCCATTTAGTGTAGTTTCTTTACCATTGTTTAAACCCAAGACAAATTTAGTTCTTCATAATTGTGAGAACCAAATGAAGTCAACTTTTTAAATTTTCTCAACTCTTCTCCTTGAAGTCCCTAGTTAACTTTACCAATTGGTGAGCCCCAATCAAACCATGAATTTGGAGTCACGTGAGCTCCCAAATCACAAGAACCATGGCTCTATTTTTTGCTCTAGGTAAAAGAAACAATTCTTGAATTTAAGGTTGCACTCATAGCTAGTCATAAGAGAGACCCACATGCATTATGATGTTTCACATCCGTATAATGAGGTGACATTCTACGAAGGGATCCCATCCCATATGAGGAATATTGGAAAGATGATTGCATCAAACAATGACCAAGGCCCTGAGGTTCTATTGCAGCATGTTGCATCTATGTAATTGGCTAAGAAAATGTATGTGAATTTATGGGAGGTAACATCTAGCTTAGAATATGGATATATGCGTGGATGGTCTTGTGAGCTTGCATTTGGGGACTCATCTAAGAAAATATGGAAGTTTCAAGGACTGCTACTCTAGGAGATGTTACCTTAGATGAAAATAAGTCTTCAAGGTTCATTGGAGCACCAATATTGATCCCATGACTTTGTGGATTTCTTGTGGACCTCAAATTTGGAGCGACAATATTGATCCCACGATCTGAAAATAGATTGTCATTTTGGATTTCTTGAATGGAAATAACATATCATATATTGGATCTTAGAGGTTTAAATATAGTTAATATTAACCTTTTCCATAGTTGGAAGTGTCTACTGAATAGAACCAAAAAGAAACTCTGGCATTCCTGGGAAGAGTAAAATAAAAAGTTAGTATATGGAATGAGCCTAATGTTACTTCTCGGATACAATCTTGGTGAACTAAAAATTTGGTTATTGATAAGGAATTTTGCATTGATCTCTTAAAGTGTGGGATCTATACCATGAATTCCACCTTAACTCTTTCATTTCACAGTTTCTATTGTTAATAGGATTATTGTTAAAAAAAAAAATTAGGTGTGTTTTAAATTTTACCAATGCTTCCAAAGAATTGATGTCAAGATTTAATAATATTTAAAATGGAACTACAATGTACATGCTTTATTTTACAGACCTTACATAAATCAAGAAAATAATATTGTAATTGTGGCTATGCATAATAAATCTATTGGAAACCAAACTGCACAAAATAACTCATAACCATTATTTGGTCTCATAAAACATCCATTGATTGACTGATGTCATGAGTCATACATTTATATGACATCTAGTTTTTTTGGCTCGAGATTGATCTCTCAATTTTATTTTCAATCTTAGATTCATATCTCAAAACCCATTTCCATAAAAAACCCTCACGAACTCAAAGGAATATTCACCACAAAAGAAAGAGGATATATTGAAAGCATTCGAATAAATTTCCTCTTACAATAAAACCCAAGTGTAGAAACATAACTTTGTTCCCTACAATTGCTTTGAATTATATGAAAATTGTCAAAGGATTGCATGAACCCCAACCCCACATTGGAGTTTCTTTTCTTAACTTTGCATTAGGATTGAAAGAGCCTTGGGCCCAATTGAATCTATCCTGGATACATTGTGTATATGCACTTCAAAATAACACCCAGTAATTCATATTCTTTGAATTTGGAAAGGAGTCCCACTATTATACCCAACTCGAGACCTTGTGATTGCATCCTTTTTCTTCTGTCAGAAGGAAAGATAGTGACTAACATCTTTCCTTCCAGCACAAGAAGAAGTACAGAGCCAACAAGAACATCAGTTAAATACACTTTGTATCCCATCATATACCCTCTTAGCTTGTTCCATAGGGAAATCAAAGGGAACACACAATGGTGATTGTTAGGAGAAAGGTGCCCTCAGAGAAATGATTGGATCATTATGCTTGTGTTAGAAGGAAAGATAACAACCACAACTAGTAGCTTTTATTCTAACAAAAGCATAAGCATGACGTTGATAACAATATTAGGGCACTAACCTTTGTTTAGGTGAAATCACCTCCCTACTTTATATAGCAACCAACAAGAATGGTTCATCACATAGGGGAATCAGAAGTATGGTCAGAACGTAGAATGTTCATACTACAACATGATCTTTGTTAAAAGGGCATGTGAGGAAAAATGAAAACCTTGAGCAATGATTGCATACTTATGCTTTTTCTTGAAGGAAAACTAGCAATCATTAGCTTTGCATCTATGAAAAGAACAAATGTAGAGCCCACAACAACATCAAATTTGAATACATTTATTGTTTCATAATCCTGGATCTTATTAGCTTGTTCTAGAGATAATAAATGGGCACACATAAAGCCATAACACGAATCATGGTGATTGTTAGAACAAAAGCACCCTTAGAGTATTGATTGCATCAACCTTGAGTGATAGAACCTCGGGCCTAGTTGAATCCATCTCAGGTACATTGTGCCCTACAATTCATAAAATCCAAAATTGGATAAAAATATTGCTATTATAATTATCTCAAAGCCTTGTGGTTGTGCCAGAATGAAAGCTAATGACCACTTTCATTCCTTCTAGTAAAATCACAAGTGTAGAGCCATCAAAAACATCATATTTAAATACACTTTATATTGCATCATTGTGGATTTTAGCATGTTGCAGAGCCACTAAAAGGGAACATACAAAGGTAGGACACTAACCATGGTGATTTCTAAGACTAAGGCATCCTTGAAGCATTGATTTCATCGTTATTCTTGTGCTAGAAAGAAAAGTAGCAACTACTAACTTTCCATCTATCACAAGCATAAGTACATTGTTGGTGAAAACATCAAAACACTAGCCTTGGTTAGGGTGAAATCACCCCCTTGCTTTGTCTAGAGATCAACAAGCATGGCTCATCATGTAAGGGAATCAGAAGTAGGGCTAGGGAAAAGCATGTTCATATTGCTACATGGGCTTGTGCTAAAAGGGCATATGATGACTAAGTAACCATGAGAAATGACACATACTTGTTCTTGTTCCTAAAGGAAATCTAGTGACTGCTAGCTTTCCATCTATGAAAAAAACAATATAGAGCCCACAAAAACATTAGATTTGAATATATTTATTGTTTCATAATTGTGGATCTAAGTTAGCTTGTTCCAAATCCAATGCAAGCTTGAAACTCATCTTGAAACCCAAACTTAAAAGGCATAGTAGGAGGGACCAAATAGGCATTGATATTTCATACAATGGAACAATAATACTATTCTTCAAGTTTGATTCTAACCAGTCAATGAGACAACCACAACCAAAGGCATTGCTTTAAATTCAAAGGTGACAAATCATTGTCCCTTAAGATCCAAATTCAACACAACTTCACATTTTTGAATTTTTCAATGTAGGAAAATGAGATAGCTAATCATTTCAAATTTGAGGTTGTATAATTCACTTGGTTTTAATCATACAATTACAACTCAACACCTAACCAAAATAAAAAAATTTCTACTTGACTCACTTGACCAAATAGCAAGTATTTGAAAACTAGACTGGGACTCAAAGACCAAATTACTAACAAAAAATTTGAAAGGATCGCCCAACAATTTTATAACATGTAACCAAATCATGATTGTCATCTTCTAGGTTGTCCCTTTAACACTCTATGATACATGCCAACAACTAAGGCATCACTTATTTAGACAAGTTTAACATATAAAACTAACAAAATGACAATTGATACAAGAGCTAGGCTTCTGTAAAACCATTTAAAAAATAAGACTTTGTCTATGCTTCTACAAGCATTGAGCATTAAGATTATAAGACTTTTTTACAACATTTAAGAGGAATCAAAATTATAAAACATCTCAACATAATTCCCAACAAAAATTCAATGAATTTATTTTGTTGCATCCATGCAACTCTATCAAATTCCCAATAAATAATTTTCAAAGATAATATTGTTATTGAACATCTATAAAATTCACAAATCCAAACAATAAACTTGAGTAGCATGGTTCAAGAGTAACGTTAATGTAGCTTTCTTTTGTTGTTAAACATTGGAACGCCAATCAACCATGTCTTCCAAGTCATGAAACCATTATGTCACCATTGCAAAGATAGCCTAATTCACATGGTGGATGTACAAATGTCTCCAAATAGTTGATTACCATTCAAATAAACTTATTGTCCCATCAATCAAAACTCAAAAATTACCACAAATGTTATATATTAACTCACAAAAAGCACTACAAAGCAATCCAACATTTTGAATTCATACTAGGGTATATAACTTTCATTCTTCCACAAGTACAATTGCATTTCAAACAACATCATTCTACTATGGAGGAAAGCTAGCACATGCTAGCTTTCCTTCTTACCCAAGAACAAGTGTATTTTGAACATCATCATTCCACTGTGTAGAAAAGCTAGTACATGGTATCTTTTCTTCTTGCACAAGCACATGGGAATTTTGAGAAACATCATTCCACTGTGGAGGAAAGATAGTGCATGTTAGATTTCTTTTCTGCACAAGCATAAACGCATTGCAAACATCATTACACTGTAAAGGAAATCTAGTGCGTGATAGTTTCCCTTCTTGCACAAGTAGAAGAAAATTTCAAATAACATCATTCCACTATGGGGGAAAGATAGCCTGTGTTATTTTTCCTTCTTACACAACCAAAAGTTCATTTCAAACAACATCATTCCACTGTAGGGTAAACCTAACGCGTACTAGTTTTATTTTTTGCACAAGCAAAAGCACATTTCAAATAACATCATTTTATTGTGGGGGAAAGCTAGTGCTTGCTAGATTTCCTTCTTACACAAGCATAAGTGTGTTTTGAACAACATCATTCTATTATGGGAGAAAGCTAGCCTATCCTAATTTTCCTTCTTGCACAAGCATAAGCCCATTTCAACCAACATCATTCAACTATGGTGGAAATCTAATGTGTGATATTTTTCCTTCTTGCACAAGGACAAATGCATTTTGAGCGACATAATTCCACTGTGGGGGAAAGCTAGTATGTGCTAGATTTTTTTCATTCACAAGAACAAGTGCATTTCGACCAGCAACATTCCATTGTGAGGGAAAGCTAGCACATGCTAACTTTTCTTCTTGCACAAGCACAAGCGCATTTCGAACAACATGCCATTGTGGAAGAAATCTAAAGCATGTTATCTTTCCATATTGCACAAGCACAAGCGCATTTCAAACAACATCATTCCACTATGGAAGTAATCTAGCTCGTGCTAGTTTTCCATCTTGCACAAGCAAAAGTTCATTTCAAACATTATTCCATTGTGTAGGAAATCTTACATGTTCTAGCTTTCCATCTTGCACAAGAACAATAGCATTTCAGAAAACAAATTTCCATTGTAGAGGAAAAAAAATGTGTGCTAACTTTCCTTCCTTCACAAGCACAAGATCACTTCAAACAACATCATTCCACTTTGGAGGAAATCTAACACATGCTAGCTTTCAACAACATTATACTATGAAAGAAAGCCAGTGCATGCTAACATTCCTTTTTACACAAACACAACTACATTTCGAACAACATCATTCCATTGTGGAGTAAAGCTAGCGTGTGCTAGCTTTATTTCTTGCATAAACACCAGTGCATTTCAAACAACATCATTCCATAGTGGAGGAAAGCTAGTGTGTCTTATTGCACATGCACAAGCATATTTCAAAAAATAGTATTCCGTTGTGGAGGAAAGCTAGCGCATGTTGGTTTTCCTTCTTGCACAAGTACAAGTGAATTTCGAACAACATTCCATTGTGAAATAAAGATAGAGTGTGATAAGTTTCCTTCTTAAACACACACAATCACATTTCAAACAACATTTCACTATGGAGAAAAGTTATTTCTTTCTTGGTTTCCTTCTTGCACAAACACATTTCAAACAAAAACATTCCACTATGGAGGAAAGCTAGTGCATGCTAGGTTTATTTCTTATAGAGGCACAAACACATTTTGAAGAACATTACACAATGGAGGAAAGCTAGAGTGTGCTAGATTTCCTTCTTACACAAATACAAAAGCATTTGAAACAACATCATTCCATTGTAGAGAAAATTTAGCACATGTTATCTTTATTTCTTACATGAGCACAAGTGTATTTCAAACAACATCATTCCATTGTGGAGGAAAACTAGCACGTGCTAGTTTTCCTTCTTCCACAAGCAGAAGCGCATTTCGAACATCATTGCACTGTGTCAGAATGTTATTGCATGCTAGCTTTCCTTCTTTCACAAGTAGAAGCACATTTTGATAAACACCATTCAACTATGAAGAAATGATAGTACATGCTAGATTTCCTTCTTGTACAAGAAAAAATGCATTTATAACAACTTCATTCCACTATGAAGGAAAGTTAGTTTATGCTAGCTTTCCTTCTTGCACAATCACTAGCACATTTCAAACAATATCATTCCACTATGGAGGAAAGCTAACACATGTTAGCATTTTGTCCTGCACAAACACAATCTCATATTGAACAACATCATTCCATCATGGAGAAAAGCTAGCGCATGTTAGTTTTCCCTCTTGCACAAGCACAAGTACATCTCGAACAACATCATTCCACCATGGAGGAAAGATAGTGCATGCTATCTCTCCCACAAGAACAAGCGCATCTCATACAACATTATTCCAATGTGGGAAATATAGTGCGTGCTATATTTCCTTCTTGCACAAGGACAAGTGCATCTTGAATAACATCATTCCACCATGGAGGAAGGCTAAAGCATGATAGATTTCCCTCTTGTAGAAGCACCAGTGCATCTCAAATAACATCATTACACAGTTTAAGAAAGTTAACACTTGTTATTTTTCCCTCTTGCATAAGCACATCTTGAACATCATTCTAATGTGGGGAAAAGCTAGCCCACACTAAATTTCCCTCTTGCACAAGCACAAGCACAAGCAAATCTCGAATAACATCATTCCACTGTCAGGGAAAGCTAGTGTGTGATAGCTTTCCCTCTTGTACAAGCACAAGTGTAAGCATATCTCGAACAACATCATTCCATCATGGGAAAAGACTAGTGCATGCTAGCTTTACATCTTGCATAAGCAGAAGTGCAAGAGTATATCGAACAACATAATTCCACAATGGGGGAAATCTAGTGCATGCTAGCTTTCTCTCTTGCATAAGTACAAGCACATCTCAAACATCAACCCAACATGGGGGAAATCTAGTGCGTGTTATCTTTCCTTCTTACACAAGCATATATTCCTCTCGAAGAACATCATCCCATTGTGGGGGAAAGCTAGTGTGTGTTAGCTTTCTCTCTTGCACAAGAACAAGTGCATATCGAACAACATCATTCCTTTGTGGGGTAAAACTAGAACATTCTAGCTTTCTAACTTGCAAAAGCACAAGCACATCTTGAAAAACGTCATTCCTTGTGGGGGAAAGCTAGCACGTGTTAGATTTCCCTCTTACACAAACACAACACATCTCGAACAAAATCATTCTAGCATAGAGAAAGGATTACACATGCCACCCTTCCTTCTTGCACAAGCACAAGCACATCTCAAACAACATCATTCCACCGTCGAGGAAAGCTATCATACGCTAACATTTCCTCTTGCAAAAGAACAAGTGCATCTCGAACAACACCATTCCACTATGGGATAAAGCTAACCCCAACTAGATTTCCCTCTTGCACAAGCATAAGTGCATCTCAAACAACATTGTTCCACCATGGGAGAAGACTAGTGCATGTTAGCTTTCCCTCTTAGACAAGCATAGGTGCATCTCGAACATCATTCCACCATGGGGGAAATATATACAATGTTATATTTCCCTCTTTCACAAGCACAAGCTCATCTCAAACAACATCATTCAATGTGGGAGAAAGCTAGTGCCTGCTATCTTTCCCTCTTGCACAAGCGCGTCTTGAACAATCTCCTTTCACCATGGGCGGAAGCCAACATGTGCTAGCTTTCCCTATTGCAGAAGCACAATTTCATCTCGAACAACATCATTCCACTATGGGGGAAAGTTAGTGTGTACTAGTTTTCCCTCTTACACAAGCACAAGCGCATCTCAAATGACATCATTCCACTGTGGGGGAAAGATAGCATGTGGTATATTTCCCTCTTGCACAAGCACAAGTGCATCTCAAACATCATCCCACCATGGGGAAATATAGCGTGTTCTAGCTTGCTCTCTTGCACAAGCATATACACATCTCAAACAACATCATTCCAATGTGGGAGGTGTGCTAGCTTTCCTTCTTTCACAAGCACAAGCCCATCTCGAACAACATCATTCCTCCGTGAGATAAAACTTGCACATGCTAGCTTTCTATATTGTAGAAGCACAAGTGAATCTTGAACAACATCATTCCACTATGGGGGAAAGCTAACACATTTCCCTGTTGCACAAACACAAGAACATCTAGAATAACATTATTCTAGGATGTAGGAAAACTTGGATATGTTAGCCTTCCCTTTTTCACAAACACAAATTCATTTCAAACATCATTCAACCATAGAGGAGAACTAACGCATGCTAGATTTACCTCTTGCACAAGCATAGGTGCATCTCGAATAACATTATTCCACTGTGGAGGAAGATTGTGCCTGCTAGCTTTCCTTGTTGTACAAGCACAATCGCATCTCGAACATCATTCCACAATAGGGGAAAGCTAACACGTGCTATATTTCCCTCTTGCAGAAGAACAAGCGCATCTCGACAACATCATCCCACCATGAGGGAAAGATAACATGTGATAGTTTTCCCTCTTGCACAAGCAATAATGCATCTTGAACATCAACCCACCGTGGGGGAAATATAGTGCATGCTAGCTTTCCCTCTTGCACAAGAAAGAACATATCTAACATCATCCCACTATGGGGGAAAGCTAGCATGTGCTAGTTTTCCCTTTGACACAAGTAGGAGCGCATCTCGAGCAACATCATCCCACTGTGGAAAGATAGAACATGTTAGCTTTCCCTCTTGCACAAGAAGGAGCACATCTTGAACAACATCATCCCTCCATGGGTGAAAGCCTCTTGCACAAGTAGGAGTGCATCGCGAACAACATCATCCCATTTTGGGCTAAATCCATCACATTCTATAATTCCCTCTTACATAAGTAGAAGTGCATCTCGAACAACATCATCCCACCATGAGGGAAGGATAGTGCATTCTAGCTTTCCCTCTTTCACAAGTAGGAGCACATCTCAAACATCATCCCACAAGTGGGCAAAGCTAGCACGTACTAGCTTTCCCTATTGCACAATTAGGATCACATCTCAAACAACATCATACCACCATGGGAGAAAGTTAGCATGTGCTAGCTTTCCCTCTTGCACAAACACAAACTCATCTCGAACAACACCATCCCACTGTGGGGGAAAGATAGTGTGTACTATATTTTCCTCTTGCATCACCATAAGATTATCTTGGACAACATCATCCCACTATGGGGGAAAGCTCGCATGTGCTAGCTTTTCCTCTTGCACAAGCACAAGTGCATCTCGAACATTATCCTACCATGGGTAAAATCTAGTGTGTTCTAGATTTCCCTCGCATAAGCATATACGCATCTCGAACAACATCATTCCACTATGGGGGAGTGTTAGCATGTGCTAGATTTCTCTCTTGCATAAGAATAAGTGCATCTCAAACATTATCCCACCATGGGTGAAGGCTAGCATGTCCTATATTTCTCTCTTGCACAAGCATATATGCATCTTGAACAACATCATTCCATTGTAGGGGAGATTTAGTGTGTGCTAGCTTTCTCTCTTGCATAAGAACAAGTGCATCTCGAACAACAACATTCCTCCTTGGCGTAAAACTACCGCATGAAATCTTTTTGGATTACAAAAGAACAAGCGCATCTTGAACAAAAACATTCCACAGTGGGGGCTTTCCCTCTTGCACAAACACAAGAACATCTCAAGCATCATCCCACCATGGGGAAATCTAGATTTCCCTCTTGCACAAGCATAAGTGCATCTCAAACAACATCATTCCATTGTACAGGAAAGCTACCGCTTGCTAGCTTTCCCTCTTGCACAAGATCAAGCACATCTCGAACATCATTCCACTGTGGGGGAAATATAGCATGTGCTAGATTTCCCTCTTGTGCAAGCACAGGTGCATCTCAAACATCATTCCATCATGGGGGAAAGTTAGTGCGTACTAGCATTCCCTATTGCACAAGAACAAGCTCATCTCAAACAACATGATTCCACCATCGAGGGAAGCTAGTGCATGCTAGCTTTCCCTATTGCACAAGCACGAGTGCATCTTGAACAACATCATTCGACCATGGAGGAAAGCTATTGCATTCTATATTTTCCTCTTATACCCGCTAACTTCCCCTCTTGTAGAAACACAAGTGCATCTCAAACAACATCATTCCACCGTGGGAGAATTTCCATCTTGCACAAGCACAAGAACATCAATTGTGGGTAAAATCTAGCACGTGCTAGCTTTCTCTCTTGCACAACCACAAGCATAAGAAAATATCGAACAACATCATTTTTTCATGGGGGAAAGCTAGTGCATGTTATTTTACCTTTTACATAAGCACACGCGAATATTGAATAACATCATTCCACCATCGGGGAAAACTAGTGCGTGCTCGCTTTCCCTTCCTCACAAGCAAAAGTTCATCTAGAACAACATCATTCCATCATCGGGGAAAGGTGGTGCATGTTAGATTTCCGTCTTGCACAAGAACAAGTGTTTCTCGAACATCATTCCACCGTGGTGGAAAGCTAGAACATATCTTGCACAAACACAAGTGCATATCGAATAAAATCATTCCCCCATGGGGGAAAGATAGTGTGTGCTAGCTTTCGCTCCTTCATAAGCACAATTTCATGTCGAACAACATCATTCCACTATGGGGGAAATCTAGCGCATGCTATCTTTTCCTTTTACAAAAGCACAATCGCATCTCAAACAACATCATTCCAACATCTAGGAAATCTAGCATGTGCTAGCTATCCCTCTTGCAAAAGTTCAAGCGCATCTTGAATAACATCATTCCACTATGGGGAAAACTAACACATGCTAGCTTTCCCTTTTGCACAAGCACAAACACATCTCCAACAACATCATTCTACCATGTCGAAAGCTATTTTTTCATCTTGTGTAAGCATAAACACATCTTGAGCAACATCATTCAACAAATGGGGAAGGCTAGCGCATACTAGCTTTCCGTCTTGCACAAGTGCATATTGAATATCATTCCATTATAGGGGAAAGCTAGCTCTTGCAAAAGCACAACGTATATATTGATTACATCATTCCATTGTGGGGGAAAGTTAGCACATGCTATATTTCCCTCTTACCTGAGAAAAAGTGCAGATATAATAACATCATTCCATTGTAGGGTAAAGTTAGTGCGTGCTAGCTTTCCCTTCTTCACAAGCACAAGTTCATCTCAAAAAACATCATTGCACAGTAGAGGAAATCTAGTACGTGCTAGCTTTCCATATTGCACAAACACAAACATTTCTCGAACAACATCATTCCACCATGGGAGAAATCTAGCGCATGCTAGTTTTTCCTCTTATACAAGCACAAGTGCATATCGAATAACATTATACCATCGTAGGGGAAATCTTTCCCGTGATAAATTTGCCTCCTCCACAAGCACAAGTTCATCTCGAGCAACATCATTCCATCATCAAGGAAAGATAGAACATGTTAGTTTTCCCTCTTGCAGAAGCACAAGCGCATATCAAACAACATCATTCCATTGTCACAGAAAGCTAGCGTGATGCAGGAGCATCGCAAATACCCAAAGCAAGCGTGGAGCCAGCGCATGTGTTTTCTTAACACATGACATATTCCTTTGAAAACTTTTTGAAATGGAAATGCCAAACCTTTAATGAATCCTTTATGAAGGAGCACTTTTTGTATACTGTATCAGACCTTGAGCCATACGCTCTTGTCTGAAGTAGATAAGAAGGTATTTAATCTAGTTAATGCAGGTAGGTAGGATTTATTTCTAGATTAGACAGTTTTAGATGGAAGGAGGGAAAACGGATATAGACACCCTCATTGTATCTTTGTATGAGGAATAATCAAGCATTCAGAGAAGAAGAGCAAGCAGAGAAAATTGTATGACAACCAACCATGTACAGGCATTTGAATTAATAGAAGGAACTTTGATTCAAACTAATGGGTTGTGTTGTTTTCTCTATGTATTGTCAATATGCTCAGGAATGATTGTTTTCTGTTATGAATTTGTTTTGTATATGCTATGCATGTGATTCCTGTTTCAGTTGAAGTCTGAAGGGAAGATGGAATGAGTTTCAATTGTTTCTCTATCTGAGCCAGGAGATTCCTGCAAAGAGTGCAGTCGAATTCATCTGCAAGAGTGCGTTGATGAAGGCTCAG
>JASDQU011402719.1:88990-106430 GCA_032191745.1 Picea mariana | reverse complement strand
TTGTAAGAAGAGATCTCCATTAGGGAACTCAAGAGCCCTCCCAAGGAGGAAGAGGGGACTCATAAGTCCTCATTTTTCTCTACGGTGTTTTTCCTACTAATCTATTGATCCATTGGTAGCATTATGTTGGTCATTAGTTGAGTTTTATGGTTCTAAGTTTCTCATGCTTTATAACTTTTATTTCTTAGTTGTTTTAGTTTGTTTCTTTCTTTATTACATGTTTTTGGCTTTTTTAAGCCACTCACAAACTTCTGTCTTGTCTAGCAGGCTCATCTAGACATGCAAGTGTTCTTGTGTTTCCTCACCCAAGTTACAAAACCAACACAAACAGATTGACGACCATATTGGGGATCAATATCAAATTCCACCCTATTTGAGCTTAGAGAGCACTTATTTTTAATCAATTTGTCTTGCAGGTACCAAAATCGGACTAGCCAAACCTGCCAAAGGAAAAATTTAGACCTGGAGGAGGACTATTTCACTCAGAAATTTTCCCCCGGACAGGTGACAGGAAGTGTGCATATTTTCTTTCCCACAGAGGTGCACTATGCACACTGTGTGCATCGTAAACTTCTTTTCTCTATGAATTCTACACATTGTGCGCCCTCTACGCACCTGTCCAAATTGTAACTCATTCACATATCCAGTTTTTCAAAATTGTAAGGATTTATATGATGATTTGAAGGCCCCTAGCTTTCAGATTTTTGCTTTCATGCACTTTGTAAGGAAAATGCACTCCACTTAGAATATTTTCCCATATGAAAGGTTAGTTAAACATAGGCACTTAGGGGGTAAGAAGAACCAAATATTATCCTCTTTTCCTTTGTTTTCCACATGGATGTCTTGTTTGGGCTATAAAATTTTAAGTTGAGATTATTGCTATCATACATAAGTCACTTACATTGGGACTAGAAATTAACGTTGACCCTTGAGTATGCTCTTCTCTCGCACCCTAGTGTGATATTGAGAATAAAAAAGGTGGTTAAAATGACATTTCATCTCCCTTAACAAAAATATTTAGGAGAGGACAAAGCCCCCCTAGGGTTCCTCTTAGTTTTTTGAAACTTATCTTAAATTTCTAAGGGCCCATACATCCCCACATGTTGCAAAATTAGGATAGTTTCTTGAAATTACTTTCTTAGTTTACATCACAATCTAGGGAAGTTTAAATATCAAAGTAACGAGCCCATACATGCCCACATGTTTGCAATATAGGATAGTTTCAAATATTTCTTAGTGTAAACAACATTTAGGGAGTTTAAAGGATTTGTAAAGGACCCATATGTCCACATGCTATTTCTTTATGGATTTTAAAATTCTGCAAGGATGTACCAATGAAAATTAGCAAGCCAGGTAAAAAATATTTGTAAGGACCACATGAAGTCCACATGTTGCAATCTCACACCTAAGTTATTAAAAACTTGGCACACTTTTTCAGTTTCTTGCACACAAAGCCACTCCTCACACACATAATTTCAATTTTGAATTGTGGAGATTGAAGTAGGTTTTCTCTAAAGGAATTTTGAAATATCCTACTACTTCTTTGGAAATTATCCACACCCTTTAATTCAAACGATATTAGTTCACACCCCCAATCTCTCAACCCACCACATCTACCCATGTGGAAATTATGGGTTGCAATTGCACCTTGATCAGATTTTTTATAGCTACTGGGAAATATCTATATCTCTTTTGGGATATGCACCCTCTACCCCTCATTATAATTGATTATTTCAACCTTCACTAGTTCCTCTTCCGGTGGCTTCAGATCCCACTGTTGAGTGGTTTTGGAAGGCCTAGTGCTATTTGAGAGGAAGGACGCTACTTCTTTTAGGAAACGAGCATTTTTTTTTCTTGTTCCCCCCACATGGACCAAATCCACCTATCCACTTGTTTGCTTATTTACATTTGATTTATGTATGATGCTCATTTGATTACATGCAATTGTGAGTTGTACTATCTTGTGAAGGTCCAAAATATGAAAATCTTGTGAAGGCCTTATCACCATTTTCAAACATTCACTTTGGTAGTTGGAAACCATAGGGGACCCATAGAATCCTCGTTGTTCCAGACGCTTGCAAAATATTCCTCCTATTCTAGGAGGAGTCCCTAGTATTTTTAACTCGCTGACTCAACCATATCACACCCCCATGAGTGATAATATTTTGGGATCATATTTACTTGGTTTCACTTTGCTTGGGTCCAATTCCCAAGGCCATCCATCCACTATTTCTCCTTCACAAGGAGGAGGGGGGGAAACTTCTTCTCAAGGGAGACGTACAACAACACCAAATCCCTCTCATAGGACAGGTCCACCACCTACTCACACGATGGTTGGAACTAATCATACAACAAATATCCCTATGCCATACTTGGCATCACTCAACATCCTGATTTAACCAAAATCACAAATGATCCCATTTTGCATGATCCCACTTGGCCCAATATACTTACAAAATTTCCTTTAGACATTCCAAAGTTTGAAGGAAAACTAAGGGATGATCCCACAAACAATGTTATGATGTTCCACTTATGGTGATATTCAAATAACATCATGTATGATTACATTCACTTAATTTTGTTTCAACACACTCTCACTGGTTCCTCAGCCAAATGGTATGTGGATGAAAAATCAGGGTCCCATGCGACCTTTGAATCATTGGCCAAAGCCTTTTTGTCCTTCTTCTAACTACTAGTTCACCATGATAATGAATTAGAACTGCTCTCAGAGTTCAAACAAACTACTCTTATCCTAAATCCATTTAGTTCAATAGAAGGAATCAAACCCGCCACCGAGGCCCAATTAGACTCTGCAACATTTAATAGTGGAATGGTTCTCTAGAGCTTGCGATCCAGCCAATTTATCGATGGAATTTACGTTTTCTTATGAAGGGCGCCTCCTTCAGTTTGGACTTTTTCTTTTTGTATTTTCTCTTGGGTGGGACCGATATGAGATGTAATCTGGTATTAGCCAACTTGAAAACAAACATGAATGAGTTTAACTACTGGAGAAGAGGTTGAGCTTGGGATAACCCGCTACTCAAGCATGTAGATGACAATTCTATACCACAATCCTAGTACTAATACATTAACCATGTGAGCATCCAATTATTGTCTGAGATACTAATTATCAGAAAGAAAACACATATGTGATAAGATAATGGAAAGAAAAATAATTCACCTACTCTAATCATTCATTACATAATAACACAACGATTCATCTTCATCGTTAAAGAAAAGAACTGTGAAACATTGCACCAGATAACTTGACAATAGATTCAATAGCTCTTACTCATTACAACATCCATTCAAGAGATGAGATAGGAAATAGTTCTTCTCCACATCCAATCACACATGCATTTGATGAAAATAAATTTTTGTCTAGTCCAGAAGGACTTCTCTATTAAAGGTAGCTCGAAAATAGTTCTTAACAAAACCCAAAAAAAGAGTTTCTTGCAACAACCATCGACCCTTAACTAATCGATCGATGCTCTTATTTATAATAAAAAACTAACTAAAAATAACGGCTAAAGTATAGTTAAACAAAACAAAACTTGCCACGTGGAGTTCTCTCCTAACAGTTTTCCAACAATCATCTCGAGATATTGCTTTGAAACGATGACTTTTCTCATACTTCAACCAACTATTGAACAGATCCTCATAAGTGTGGGCATATGGAAATATGTGTTGTTCCAATGGAGCCACGCAAATATCTCAGATCTTTACTGCATGTGTCTGATATTTCACCAGACTAATGTTTAACTATTGCAGCACAGCTCGACCTCTTATCGGGTGTTCCATAAATTGTTTCACCTGTCCTGGCATTGTATCGGTCACCTTCGCTATCTCTTTGGCCCATAATGAATATTTCCTGGTGTGCGATTCAACTATGTCGTGCAAGTCGACGAAGTCGTTGGGTGTGTCGAATTCTGGGAGTCTGATATCCTTTATTGCCTTGTTTATTATAACCGAGATTTATTCATATTCATCCCACTCTTTTGAACCTCTTGATGAGATCCTTGCGCCGTATTTGTTGAATACTTAGAGGCATATTTCCTGACATCAAAACATAAAATCCTTTTAGAGACCACGTATAGAGAAAATGCTGGGAAAAATATATGCATGAAGCGTAAGTGTGAATAATCCAGACTGGTGCATCCATGTAAAGCTTTCTAAACCTGGTTGTTTGATACTTACATGATCTATGAAATACTTCAAATTTCTTGCACCGATTATGTCTGCACCGTCATATTTTCCTCTAGTTAAGATGGGTTACATCCGTGTTTCACATCATGAAATATTGGTTACGAAAAAATATGAGAATTGAAGTTATGCCAGTGGTCAGCTAGCCGTTGGAGTTCAGAAAGGATGTTAGAACTAAAAATGTGCTGAAAGTATGAGTATGTTCCAAAAGAATTGGATCCTATAATAAGGGAAGTTGTTAGGCACCTCAGGTCGAGGAAAGTTGTGCAAACATAAGTCACCTCAACAAGTGCATCAACCATCATCATCTCATCATGAAGACTGGGGAATTGAAAAATCAAGGTGATCGTAGCACACACCCTCTGCAACTCCTATCAGCTACATCTCACACACCCCGNTATCGCACTACACGACGCTCTTCCGATCTTAGTGCAGTGCGATAGCCACACAGATGTGTCACATAATATTTTTATCTTACTTCAATATATCTTGTCACCAAGAATCTAGTGCTCCCTGGCATGCTTCCACTCAATGCCCACTCTATTATAAATTTTGGATGTTCTACATGTGTTGTACTCACCATCTGAGTTTATGCATTGTTGGTAATTCTCTTCGCGAGCCCAATCTAGTCAGATTTTTGCTTTGGGCCCTTGTCAAGTCCTCTATGCACAAGACAGATACATTGTCGCACCATGGGAACTCCTCAAAACAAAAGACATGTCATGCAAGGAAGAAGGAGTTCCAGGCTTGAGCCTGGAAACATCAAGCATTTGTTCTTACTCACAGTAGGTATTATCAAGGCTTCAAAGGGAGGTTCCTACCTTCGCACGAAAACAATGGTATCGCCCCTTATGGAGGCTGGAGTGGAAGACGTTACACTGGAAGGACAAAGGTTGGAAGCCACACCTCCTCAACATTAGCTACCATGACGAAGAGGAAGGCCAAGAAAAAATAAAGATGCAGGGAAGAACCAAATCCCAATCGAGTCGTGTGCAAGATCGGGTGCTAAGGAAAAAACTTATGTGTGTTATCTAGCTAGGGCTTGTCAAAGCCGCAAGTCGAGGAGGCAAGATCACAATGAGGAGGATAGATGCCTCGAGTTCTAACATTCGAGATCCAACCTGACAGTTGGAGCAGGCACAACTTGCCATTTCTTAACTCTACCAGAAAAATAGATAATTAAGACGGTGATTGGAAGCAAAGACACTTGAGGTGCCATAATCACAAGGTCATGAAGGTAACGTAACATGGCTCAAGAGATAGCTTTGGGAAGCACAAGACACAATTGTGTAGCTGTGAGAAGCACAAAGGCTGGCGGAAGAACAAAAGATGAAAACATCTCAGGGAGCGCGAAGCAACCGGGGATAAAGTCGGTGCGGACCTTGTCAGGGCGCGAGAAAGGCATGATCGACGAAATCTATTTTGTATTCTCAGACATGGCACAGAAAAATTGATATTTTTTTATTTTTTTTTGAAACTTTTTGCGTTCTTAACGTAAACCGAGCTAGTTGGCCAAAAGGGTGTAGACGATGTCCCTTGTATGCAATCTAAGCTTGACAGGAAACTAATATAAAGTCTTGAAACTTTTGATGAAAGGATTTTGGTTGTATTGGTTGGATGCATCATTTATTCTCTTTGTGTGCGTATCCACTGTGTTCTTTGTCTGAATTTTCTTGTAATTTGTCTCTAAAATTATAATTAGTGGTGCTCCGAGTAACTTTGTATTTTCATTGATATCCTTAAGAGGGAAACCTCCGACGTAAATCAATTTTATTGTATGGTGCTGTCATGGCACAACTGGTTTGGGGCATGTGGCACTTAAGACTAGGGACTTAGCTTGTGGGTATTGGTCAGACTTAGGACTTTATTCAAGTTATGCACTCTAAACTAAACCTGGGAATGTCGATGCCCAAGAGGTATCGGTGATCGACATCCAAGGATGAACCTACCACGTATTTTCCTATGGGTTATCGTCCTCAAAACTACTAATGCTGAAAATGTTTCAGAAGTCGACGATCGAAGGAAAACATTTAGTGCAGTCAGGATGTTCATCTCGATTTGATATTTTCCAATTTTGCTAAGCATGTCGGGTATCATCCATTGCTGATAACATTTCTTTCTTCCTTCAATGCATACTCTTTTAGTATTTTTCCAATGCCAAAGAGATCGGTCATCGGTGATATTCTTGTGTGATTCCCATTGAGAAAGAATACTCCTTCTTGTCAATGCCAATGAATATTGGCATTGGTGACCTCGATTCTCTTGAGTGTTTTTCTTTCATCTTTAATTCTTCCTGATGTTGAATTTTTTAAGCGCGTTGGGGAAATGTTTTGACTGTCGAATCTCTAATTAAATTTTAGTTTTTTAAGTTATGGGTTTTTGCATGTTCAGGCAAAGCTTGAGATACTTAAAAGAGAGGAAAAAATGGTAAGCAAACACAACATTTTCCACAATGAACATGAACCAGAAAATGCAAAAAGATCAAGTGGTACCTAAAAAGTAAAATTTGACATAGGCTTTTTAGGGTGTGTTGAGTGCTCAATACTATGCTCAGTCAAGTTACTTATACACAATGTTACCTGATGCACCCAGACCCATACCATTTGGCTAGGAAAAACCTAGGATGTCCCACGTTGCGGATGGTTTGATTGGTTCCATGACGCACCAACAACCTTACAACCAACTGCCACCTATTTATGGTGCACCTCAATATCTGCAACAATATGGAGGGACATCTTATTACCCTCCACCCACTTACCAACAACCATATCTTGTTTCTCCCCCCCACCAATGGGTGGACCCTCACCGATACCCATGATGCGTCCGACCTCTCAACCAAGTTCACATTCACCTTCTACCTCAACATATAACCTGGGCACTAGTGAAAGTGCTTCACCTTCCTATGCTCCCTATGGATATTTTCCCCAAAACAATCTATATTTTCCATTTCTTGGTCCTCCACAACCGGTTATTCCTCCACCAGACCACCCACATGCCCACGTTAACTTTGTTTATCCCTCTCCCATTCAACAGATTCAGTAATTTGAACATTTGAATGCGGGGAATCCGGACCATCGGCCAAATAATGCCAAGAAGATAGGGAAAAACTGAAACAGTAATAACCTAGGAATGGGAGAAAATAACCCCCAACAAAACCATCCCACTGGGGGAAACCATAATCAAGGCAACCAGAACCCCCAAGGGGACAATAACAACAAACACCAAGGGAAGAACAACAACAAAAATCTCACGATGAACTTCCCTTGTGCTCTTTCTGGTGAGTATGGACATTATACTCACCATTGTCCCCAAATTCTCAACTTCAAACGGATGAAAGAATCCATGAATGTGACACATCCTCCATCATTGCCTACCCCTGAGCATGCCCCAAAACCACCCCTGGCCGTATTGCAAATACCTATTTCACACCAAGGTGTGATGAATACCCAACAGGAGGTACACCTTTCCCCACCCCAAATGGGGCAGTATCAAAACCCAGGGCCCATCCACCCCAAAAATCTAGTTGATCGCAAGATCCTCCTCACCAGCAAAGAGGATATTCTCCTACAAATGCACAATATTCAATACAATATGACTCCTAACTCTACCCCATCCACCTTAGAAGTGGCTCCAACTACAACCGGACAACCCTTGATGATTCCATGTCCTAACACTGAACCAAACATTCGAATTCATCGCATTCCATTGTGACAAAATGTCAATAACCCTCATGCTAGGGAAACAAACAATTAGAGTTTGTTCGATGTGTTAGCTCATTCTCCTACAACCATGTCTATATTGGAGGTCCTCCAAACCTTTCCAAATCAACGAAAATCCTTGCTTTCTGCCTTAGTGGTGGTCAACTGAGATGATACTAGACTCATCACCTTCGATCTAGATAGCAAAGAACCACGCCTCCCCGCCCTGGTAGCTTTTTAGATACCAGTTAAGATTCAGAACATCACAGTTCATCGGTGTATCATCGATGAAGGTGCATCCACATAGACCATGTCTAAAGTAGTATGGAAAAAACTTGGCTCACCTAAGCTAGTTCCATTTGCCATCACCCTGCGAGCCTATGATGGTCGACCATCCTCCCCTGAAGGGCTCTTACAAAATGTCCCTGTCGAACTTGGGGGAAAAACAATCCTCATAGACATTGAATTTATCGATGTGCCACTTGATTACGATATCTTGTTCAGATGTTGCTACATTTATTCTATGAAGGCGGTGTCCTCCTCTATGTTTCGAACGATGATGTTCCCCCACAGTGGGAAAATATTCACCATCGACCAAACCACACATTAAGAGCCTAACCATTCCGCCAACATTGATAACATTCTCTCCCTTGTCCACACTAGCTCGGATGCTTATTCAGTCATCAACATGGGTCCTAGACTTTTCAACGACCCATACTTGCTGGGGGCATATCATGGAACACCACCTCTCCTACCCCCTTCAACACAAGTGTGTGTAGTATCTTCTAATGAAACTGATACCAGAGAAACCATTCCTCCCAATGAGGCCTCTCCTCACATCAACGTTCCACCAATTGAAGAACTATTACCTTAGGAATTCTTGAGAACCCCACTACACCACTTATCCCTGATTTCACCCCCTCTAGGGGAAAATCCCAGTTTGGGAGAAAGTCCCCCAAGACATTACCCAAATTGCCTTCTTCTACCCCCCACTTGGCATCCAAGAATTCCAGGTAGTTGCAACCATTTCCCTTACTAACATGGTGCTTTCCATCCCTATATGGTATCTACATCCACCTATGATGGTTCCTCAACCATATCTCCCTCCTCAGACATAGGGAATACCGATGCATATTCCAGTATAGAATCCTGCCACACCACCATCCCACCCCTATTGTTGGTACCATTGTCCCTATTGGGGGCAGGAAAAAGAAGAAAGAGCCCAGGGATCCACTTCCTCCCTAAGTTCAACCTCCTTGAACACTATGTGAAAGACAAGGGAACCCCACTAATCGATTCCCTACTAACACAATCTGATCCAACTCCATAGAGAAACCACATTTCTCGCCACTCCATCCAATACGTCCACTACGCTACAAAGTCCTCCACTACAGGAAATAAAGGGTTTCGAACCAAATTCACTTGTGCCTTATGTTTAGAATATGGCCACTATACTCATCATTTCCCAAATCTACCTCAATTTTGCCAAACCTTAGAGGCAGTATGCCAAACGTATCGACTAGAGTCCGCTTGACCACATTCTACTGAGGCTCACATTACTGATATTTGATACATCTTTTCTTTAGTAAAAGAACGAACAAGGAAACCTCCATAGTATCAAGACATTCACTTTATGTCCAATGGTCCCTCACACCCTATACACAATATCCCATATGCATCCTCACCACAGGAGGACAACCACACATTGACACTTCCCCCTGTCACCTCCTAGGATCCCCTATATTCTCGCATTTTTCACTGTGATGAAGATATCCTAGAATAACTAACTACCCCTGATTACCCATGGAATGCGCTCCATCATTGAGCACCGTTTCACTCATAAGAAGCCTTTCAACCTCTGATCCAAACTTCCACACTCAGTTACATGATCCTAGAGCATCCATTTTTCAATCCATTCTCAACCACTGGATCCTGGTCCTGCCATCTCCACATCCATATTCCCCAGGACATCATCTAAACTTATCCACGAAGTAACATTTTTCTCACATCACGTGCAGGTACGCATGTTGATGTTCAAATTTGATCAAATAGTTGTCATCTGTTCTTTATCATCATATATTATTCACGTCAGGTATTTGGTTTTCGTGTGTGCAGGTACCTATTCATCACAGTGACGCAACCTTTTTCAGGTATATGTTCGACACTGGAATGTAATTATTTCCTCTATATATCAATTGCATCTCCCAGTCACACCCTCTGACTTTTACCTTTAGGGTCCTTACATCCGGATCTACGGTACCTTCACCTCCACTGCATTTTGGTACTGTCACCTGATAGCACTCTCCCCACATGAGTTGTCCCATTTACATTTCCCCTTGGCCACTTGAAACTCATGCTGATTTCACCCCCTAGGGATGGGAGCCCCGATATTATTATTCACTTCCGAGAATGAACCCCATACTTCTTCTCATGATATTTCTATCTTTCCTAATGGACTCCCCTGTCATATCATTTCGATTCTATGGATTGTACCTCTGCAGTATCATTATCCCTCTATCTCATCCACCATCAGTTTTCCCATATGCAGATTTTCCTCCATTCATTTACCTCATACAAAAACCCACCCATGGGTCCCCCACCCTCCACTAGTTCTCTTTCATAACTTGCACGCTCACAGGCCATACCATGTTTCAATGGGGCACCCATTTCTATATCTGTACACTCAACCCAAATTATTCTTTATTTATTTGGTAATTGTAAAAATCCTTTGTTTCCAACATTTACTTATCTTTTTGTCATCACCCTTTATGACCTTCTTTTCCCGGCAAAAAACACCATGTCTCCCTTGGTTGGGGAATCCACTCTCTTTTTTTTTCATTCCGACATCGTTCATGAACCTCGAGTATCCAAAGTCCATGTACCCATGATCTCTGAGTTTTTCCATTTTGTTAAGCCTCTGGCATAGTTTAACGCTATATCTAGTCATCCCCCTTGTTGGTACAAGTTTGATTAGACTAGGGTCCTTCTCAGGTTACCAACAAAAGGTACCGAGTAGTCTAGAGCATTGGCATTTTCATCTCCTCCAAACAGAAGAAGTCTCACTCGAAGCGTTGCTGGGACAAATAGATAGGGAAGGGTAAGGAAAATACTTAGGAGGATTCAAAGAACCTTCAATATTCATCCAGATATTGCACAATAAATCTAACTATCAAATAGATCGGAACCTCATTTGTGCAAGAATTGAACCTACTGATGTTGTAGAAAATAATTTAAACATGAAACCATCAGGAGGAACTTATAAACCATAAAGAAGTACGGTAATGCATGAGTAAAACATAAGAAGACACAACATATTTTGAAAATTTAGATCCTTCCTTATATTATCTTTGAAATCTTTCTTCAATTACAATATCAGAACCATATAGTAGTGCTCTATTACAGACTCTTGGCTCTGGACTCATGTCACAGAGCTCTACTCTCAAAAGGGTTGCATATTACATTACAGACTCATAACTTTACTTGACTCAACTAACAACAACCCTATAGAGAGGGGAAGATCTGACTCAACATAATCATAATTTGATCGAACAACAACAAAAATTGAATGACTCGACAATGAACCCTTTTACAATTATGTTCATCCCTATATATAAGCTAGGTTGTTTTTTCTATCTTGGCTTGCACACTTTCTTGTTTTATTGCAACCACTTTTTATTAGATGGTGTTGCGCTGTCCTTTTCGTAACTGGTTTTTGTTTTTCTTTCTTGCTCTGTTATACATCTTCTTCTGAAGCTTGCACAAATCGTGCAAGGAAAACACTTGCGTAATTCCTTATCCCAAAAATGAAGGGCCCAACAGGCTCTGACCACAACCCTTGACTCTCCCTCGAGCCAAGTGCTTGGTTCTTTCGTAGCTTCTAGGAGCAACTGTTGTTTTCCCTTGTCCTCCTTTTCTTCTTTCTTCTTCTCTTTTGTTTGTGCTTTCCCTTATTTTCTCTCTTCAAATGAAGGGCCCAACTCTGGGACCAACTCCATGGCCTGCTCCCTCACTCCTTGAAAGTTTCCAACTTTATCTTGCCACTTCCTGGAAAGGAGTGAGGCCTCTGCCACAGACTGTTGGGTCACCTCTCTACTACACGCCTTTTTCTTGGACGTGACCAATGAGTTCCACTCAGAATATACTGTTGCATCAACTTGATGCATATGCATATACACTATCTAATTGACAGGTCAGAAGTCGCACAACTCTTTCTTTGCTACAGACTATGCCTCAAAGAGGGCATTTAGTTCATTGTCCGTTTGCTGGATCTGGTCAAAATTCTGTTGTTTCTCCAGCGTATCCATCATGGTCGCAAATTCTTCATTCAACACCTGGATTTTGGTGTGCACATCCTCCAAGACATGGTTGTGTCTAGCGATGATGCCCATCCAATCGTTGACTTCCCTGAAAATGTTTGTGCATTTTGCTATGTGCTTGTGTAGTGCTGCTCGGGCATTGTTTCCTTCCAATACTATCTTCTCCATTTGCTCCTGCAACTTCTGAGTTTGTTTCTCTTCTTCTTGACGAGTCTATCACAACTGAACCTCTAGTGTCTCCTATTCATTTCTTGCATCTATTTCTTCCGTTGTGATTTCTTGGGTGCCCTCGACCTTGTCTGTTGAGGGGATGTGCTGGATGTTTTGGGCTTGTGGTTCCTCCATGGTTTGGGTGTCCTTTACCTATGCAAAAGGCACAATCTGTTGGTCCTAGATGTTTGGGTTTGGACCAGTCAGCTGCAAACTATGCTCTGGTACTTCAGGGTTTGGACCAGAAACTTTTAGTCTCGACTCAGGAAACTCCTAGGTTTTTTCTAGGATTTCTCACTTCACTTTCTCTAGTAGATCGAGCTACATTGACTCTAGATCTATGGCTTGGGTTGGGATGGTGGTTTCTGGGGTTGGAAAATTGGGTTGTGGTGATGATGGAAGGTGCTCAGTTATGATGGTGGATGGGAAGGTGTCAGGCTCGGGGTCCTCCTAAATATGGGTGATGGGGGATGCTCTGACCGATGAGTGGGTGTGGGAGACGACCGATGCAATGGGTTGGGGGTGCATAGGTTTACTTGGAGAGACCCAAGTTCTGAGCTTCTTCGCCACTGGTTCAGTAATGAACACAACACTCAGGATCTTGTTGACATCCTCACCTGTCAACATAGCTTTATATGGCAGCAGATGGAAGACTGGCAATGTTCTTTTCTTATGCTCCAATGGTTGCATCTCATCTTTCTCCTTAGAGTTTGATTGCATCGGAGCTTCTTTCTTCTGTGGCTCTAAGCCAACACTCGGTCCTACCCCTTCTTCTTTTCTTTTCTTCTTCAACAGCTCAGAAGGCAGGATGTAGTGCATCCCCGACTTGCGCGGGTTGCGTTTGACTCCCAACCATTAAATTACCTCTTTCTCGAAGGCCTCCTCGTCCAAGTAGATCAACAACATCATTGAATGGAAGTCTTCCCTATTAACATGCCTCGGCCATACAAACGTATGGTGTCGGTTCATGCTAAAGGAAATGTTTCTCGTGTTGTAGTTGAGGAGTTCCTGTGAAACGTGCAACCTTTGTGTTGTGTCTATCAGGCCATTGTACCACTTACAAAACACTGCGGTGTTGAACGTTGCATTCTCTGAATCTATCTTGGAATACCAGGGCTCAAACATCTTCACCATGCTCCCCTTGTCTGCTAGCATCAACGGTATTCCCATGGGTGGTTTCCACTTGAACATCGTGAATGCCATCAACATATATCCATAGGTGAATTTCCCTCCCTTCTCTTGGGCTTCCTCGCAAGCCACTAGTATTTCCTCCAATAGGTAACCACAACAATTAAATACAACACTATTAGCACAAAAGTCTGCTACTGATAGTGAATCTAGTGTGCATTCTCCCTTGTAATTGGACCTCATAACCTTGTTGGCTATGATGTAACATCTAGTCATGACTGTCTCTGGTAATATGGGATCAATTTTTGTTGTGCACCCCCCCCCCTATGAGTGTGGAATCTTTGATAGAGGCTGGGATATCCTTTCTCTTTGTCGTTCTTACAAGGACCCTAGAATCCTTTCGACACATCCTCGCCTTCTAGGGATAGTCCAGTAAGATGATGGATATATTCAGCATGGATTGGGTACCGCCTATCCATCCAGAGACTTCGGTCATGGACCCTGCTGATCAGGAATTTGGTGCACTGCGGAACCTCACCAGTGGTACCGAATATTGGTAGGTATCTGAGGTTCATGATGGTCGAGTTGAAGAGGTTGATAAATTTTGGTTTTGGTACAAAATACATGCCCCCTAAATCATCTGGAGACATATACCAAAAGACATTTATGTTCATCTGGGAGAACAAGACTGGATCCGTTAAGTTCAAATCAATGATCTTGACCTGCTCCACCTTCCCCTTGAGATCACCCACGACCTCAACTCGGGGGTCACAGGGCTCGTCTGGTACCACATCTTTAGACATGGCACTTTCACTTCTTATGGTTCTCGACATTGTGGATTCTGAGTTATCACAACTTCTACGGTGAGCTAAGGACTAGAGGTCATGACTACGGGTTTCACAATTGCACAGGCTAGCTCACTCTATAGAATTCAGAAATTGCTAAGTTCTTTGAAAATGATGCATTCTCCGACGAGTTCTCAGAGCCTTATAATTGGATTAGCGGGAAAGTTTAGCAATAGCTACTATTCATCATTACTATATGGACACAACTTGGATCTGAGTTGTCTGACGGGACGGGTTAACAGGATAAATCCTATTGGGCGATTTTGGAATTTACTTTCATGAATTGGATAGAGACGTGGACATTTTCATACCTTTCCGTTTGATAGGTGGGAATCCTGATGCGAATACCGATGGCATCTTTGTGTATCATGACTTTATGTCTTAATTGAATTTAGACTGGGTACCGTAATGGAAACAAAGGCTATGACTAGACTGGGTTCGTGTGGCACACGGACTCAGATCGTATTCGGGTTTGTTCTCCCTCCGACCACAAAATGGGTCCTTGTCATATTAATGACTGTCATTAATGGATTCTTTATGATTCTGATCTTGTGCTACTGAGTTAGTCGTTATGCATCAACCAACACTTAAACAAAAAATGAACTACGTGTCGTGGCACAACATTGTGCACATCGACTTTATTAATTGAATTTACAAAAAAAATCAGAAAAATCAAATCTAACTATTATACATGCTCCTTCAGACAAGAGCAACAGTCCTCTTATCTTAGTTCGGAGACATATAGGGTTTCAGGTGAGCGCCATTCACCCATCCTGGCTGCAACATACCATCCAGTTGCCTGAGTCTGATTTCTCCTAAGGTTCGGATCTCTGCAATTATAAATGGTCCTAACCAATGCATGCGCAACTTGCTAGGATTCTTCTAGTATCGACTATCATAGAGTAGAACCTTGTCTCCTTGTGCAAATACTTTAGTTTTAATGTGTCTGTCATTGCAAGATTTTTTCCTTGCTTTCTCAATCGATTAATGGAAGTCTGATAAGAACCTGGTCTCTTCGAGTTCTTGTACCTCCATGAGTCTCTGCACAATGGATTCTTCTTCCGACATATGTGTGATATGTGTGATGTACAAACTCTAAGTGATGAACTCTGCAAGCACCACTGTCTCTTTCCCATAAACCAACTGGAATGGCGTGTACCTGTGGAGTTTCTTTGTGGTTGTCCTATAAGCCCATAGTATTGTTGGAACTCGATCATACTAGTATTCATGATTTGCGCAACATACCTTTGTTAACCCTCTCTCCAAAATATTTTTGAATGCTTCTATTGTTCCATTGGCATGCAGGTGGTAGGGATTTCTTTTGTGATGTTGGATCAAAAAATCCATTGTAAGATTTGTTATAGTGATACTAATGAAATGAACTCCTTGATCACTGGTTAGGATCCTAGGACATACAAATCGAGTGATAATATTCTCAAAAATGAACCTGGTAGCAGTATCGGTCAAACTATGTTGAACAGTTGTTGCCTCGGCCTAATGCATCAGGTAGTCAGTTGCGGTGATGATGTACCTAGCCTTTGAATGATTGGCTGTGGGGTTGATCAGTCCAATGAAATCAACTTCTCACTTCTCAAATACTTTTATAGCTCGAACTTGTTGAAGTCGTAATTCATCTTGTCATGATGGCTTACCTACTCTTTGGCAAACATCACATGATCTAGCATATGCCTTTTCATCCTTGAAGAGCATTTCCCACCAATGTCCATATTGTAGAACATTTTGTGCAGTGGCCTTCCCTCTGACATGAGCTCCCATAACTCTATTGTGGAATTCCCAGAGTATATCTTGTCTTTCATGATCCAGGACACATCTTCTAAGGATATTATCTAGTCCTAGTTTATATAACTGTCCCACGATCAAATGGTAATACATTTCTCTAACAGCCATATGGCATTTTTGGGTTGTGGAATATGTTTCTGGGCAGGACCCTGTACTTAAGAATACTTCTATGTCCTCTAGGTACTCTGGTATGGCCTCAACCCGGAACAGGTTTGCATATGGGAGTTGATTGTCAACTGCTCCACCACTTTACCCTAGCTCTCATATAGATAGGTGATTAGGTCCTACGTTGTATCTTCTAGGCTTATCAATTACTTCAAAATAAAAATCCTAAAATAATAGCAACCATCTACAAATTCTCCCTTCCAACACAGGTTTGTTAACTAGATATTTCAATGCAGAATGATCAACAAAGAACTTGAAATGAGAACCTCAAAAATAATGTCTAAATTTTTGTAAAGAATAAATCATAGCTAAACCCTCCCTTTCTGTCATTGTGTAGATGCGCTCATATTGTGACAACTTTCAACTCACAAAATAGATAGGATGATCCATGGCTCCGTCTCCAGGTTGCGCTAAGATAACTCCTAAGGCAATTCCTGAAGCGTCTACATGGATGTGAAATTCATTTTCCCAGTTTGGGAATATCATAATCGGTGTTGTGTTGATATTCTCCTTTAGGGTCTTTAATTCTTTATCGCATTCTAGAGTCCATTGGAATGTTTCGACCTTTTTCAATAGATTTTATAGAGGTGCAGTAATGTTTGCATATCTTATGATGAACCTGTGATAGTACCATGTGTGTCCCAGCGTGGAGCACAACTAATTTGCACTCATAGGTGTTGGCATGTTAACAATAACCACAACTTTGGATAGTTCTACCAATACTCCTTCTCGACAGATTATGTGGCCCAACAAATTCCCATGTGGTACGCATAAGATAAAATTTTTGAGATTCAATGATATCTATAATTCTCTACATCTGTCAAACATCAAATGTAACAGTTATACATGTTCCTTGAGAAAACTATATATCATCCAAACATCCATATAAACTTATATAAACTTGTGGATAAAATCTCTGAAATATGCTATTACAATCCTGGAGAAACCTGCAAGGGCGTTCTTCAAGCCAAATGACATCACATTATATGCAAAATATCCCCATTCTGTTATGAATGTGGTCTTCTTTTTGTCTTATTCGGCGATCCTGACTTGGTGGTACCCTGAAAATCCATCT
>JASDQU011402719.1:71199-88687 GCA_032191745.1 Picea mariana | reverse complement strand
TTCTTTCTTTGGATGACTATCAGGCTGACCCATTCTACTTCTTCTACTGCAAAAATGAGTCCATCTTCCAAAATATTATCTATCTCCTTCTTAACCTTCTCCTTTAATCTAGGGTTAATAAGGTATGGTCTATGTCTCACAGGCTTGGATCCTAGTTTCAATTCAATTTTCATTTCTCCCATAACTCCTTTGATTCCCTGTAACTCTGAAAACATCTTTGGGAACAAATCCTCATATTCCCACAACAAACTCTATATTTCTTGACTAGTTTGCTCATCCTAGTAGTCTCCCACCATAACTATCTTAGGTTGCTCTATGGTCCCTATATTGCCTTTGCACAATTTTAATAGGTGATTGCAGGAACTATTAGTCTGACTGGGTATGCTGTTTTGAATTTCTATGTTCCCTTTGGTCTCTTTAATGGCTAGGTTTCTCAATTCCTCTAAGTCATCTAGGATTTCTATATCCCTGCTAATATTATAGCATTCTATAGGATTCTTGGGTGAGGATAGGTGAAGGTCAGTCTAAATTTCACAGCTATGCTTTGGACATACCACTTGATTTGATTTCTGATTACTATTATCTGTAAAAGTAAATTCTTTAATCTTTTGCAGGACTACTTCAAGCTCAAGGTACTTACTTGTAAACGATAAGTCCTTGCAAAAATGAGCTGGCAACGTTTGCAAGTCACTGGTATGTCTTCTGGTTTCCTCATGTATGACCCAAGATTTCATGATTGGACCTAGAGAATGGGGGAATAACTGAACCCAGAAGTGAGAGGGTATTTCCACAACTTGCCACTGTGTCATGCACTGTTCAATATGCACTTTAGGATTAGAGTCTTCGTTTAATAGTTTTGCAACTTGTAGATCTGTCTGCATCTTTGATTCCAACTACTCCTTATTATGGAACCTATACTTGATATCTTGCTTCACATCATCCCAATATCTGATTAAGGATTTATGATTAGCCCACCATCTGGTAGGGGTGTCTTGAAAAGCTACATCTAGTACTGAGATCCTTTGATCTGCTACTACCTTTTCTTCCATTCTGAACAGAAAACTGTCGATTCCTGAGGTGTCATCATATACTGGGTGTTCTATGACTTTGGTCCCAACCCATCTAGTTGCTCTGATAGTTGTACATCTCCTTGAGAATGTTTTGTATGAACCTTGTTACCAACTGTTGAAAGCCAATTCTGAATCTTTGTCTACTAATTGTATGCTTCTCCAATTAACCGATCCATCAAGAATAGGATTTATGTAATCATCTCTTGTTCCTGTTGTTACAGTGTACAACTCATCCAAGTCTTCTCCCTCCATATTATTGCATGTTGGCTCTGTATATATGGGCCCTACATATGGATCCAAGGGTTGAACTACCTTGATTCCATCAGCCTCAAAGGTCATGGTGTCTTTCTTTAAGTCGATTATTGCATAGTTTTCATAGGCCCAATCAATTCCAAGTAGTGCAGGGTAAGGGTCCTTATCCCCCATGATTTCAATCACTTCAAATTTGGCTACGGTATTCACTCCCGCAACATCTATTTCCACACTCTCCAGTCTTCCTATTGGGAAAATACAATATTGGTTTGCCATTTTTAGCTGAATTGGGGAATATGTCATCCTAGGCTTTACTAAGGCTTCCCAGGTATTCTTAGGAAGAATGTTCACATTGGATCTTAGATCCAACATGAAATCCTTAATCTCAAATTCATCTAACTCGGATACTAGTCTGAATTCTTTTCCAGTTCATACTTTTCTTCTCTGCACTCTCTGAGTACTCTTTTCAAGAAGATTATCCCATATTCCTGCTTCTATGGGTTCTTAATTCCCTACGACTAGGTATAGTGCATTCCACAACTTCTCTGTTAGTTGATCATTCCTGAGAATATCGAAAAATAATTGAAACCAAAGGTCAACTACATTTTGAGGTTGCTCAGGTTGTCTCGGTGTGACTACAACATTTCTAGGTGTAGGGGGTGAAGCAGGGACTTGCACAATCTTAGGGTAAACAATAGGTTGTGGGGGTTTCTCTCACGTCTTAGGGTTAGGAATATTCTGAATTATTTCAATGGCATCTTTAAATAACAACTTCTGTTTTAGAGGGCCATACCTATCTTCTCTAGGTGTTTCTTTCTAGATATGAAGTAGAGTATCAACACCAGCTCCTTTCTTTGCTCCTCCTTGAGTAACAATGTTAAGATTGAGAAATTTTCCCTTAATAACTCTCTTGATTTTTGAATTGATGACGTTAGTTCCTCTTTTTCGTACCCTATATTCCCATTTTGCAATTAATTATGGGTAGTCTTCAGTTGCGTGACCATTTTTTATGCAGTGAGAGAACCATGGTCACCTTGGATGAGAACAGTTCCTAGCCATGTGACCTTTCTCATCACAATTATAACATCTTCTTGGCCCTCTTCCCCCAGTTCTTCCTCCTCTGAAGTCTCCTCTGACTCCACCTCCTCGACCTCTTCTCGGTCCCTGTGGACTATCATGTGCCTTGAATTTTGTTTGGTCCAACCAATCTGCAAGTGCATCCAATGCTTTACATTGATTGGTAGTGTGTGTGATAGATGTGAAGAACTAACAATGTACTGTATTTTTTATTTTTGAATATTTATGCATAATGGGGCACTGTCTTGGCCCATGCCCATGGATTCAAAAAAACTCACAATATTCAACTGTTGGTACTGCTTGGTTCCCAGGAAAAGCATGATATGGGGTGGGGTTATGGAATGGTAGGTTCATAGAAATTTGTACAACTCCTCTTGTGGGTCCTGGTGAGGGTCCCATCGGATTATGAGGAGTTCCCATTCCCCTCATTCGTGGACATTCATTAACCAAATATCCTTCTATATAACATCTTGTGCACTAGACTTGCAGTCATCCTGGTATAGTTATTGTCAATTCTTGAATATTTTCTGTAAGCGCTAATATTTTCCCTTGTAGTTGCACCAAATTCACTTTTGTTGGGGGTCTGGTCACTCTTAGGCTCCCAGGGTATCCCGCCATAGCATCAATATTCATCAATTTTTCCAAGGCGTCTGTCAAAGTGGCTATCTAGTGTTGTGTTAGAGGAATCAGAGTCAGAGGTAGAAATCCCTGAATGTACCTTTCCCTTTGATTTTCCTCATGGATTGGATGTGCTAACCTCCCTATAGAATCTTTAAACTTTTGGCTATATTCCCAGGCTGATTCACCTTCCCGTTGTTGGATCTTGTGCAATTTAGACAGAGCATGTTTTTCTGACTGAGGTAGTTTAAACACTGCTATGAACCTTGTTTGTACCTGGCCAAGTGTGAACACTTGGCCTTGCATTCATGGAACCATTGGTTCAATGATATTCTTGTACCACTTGAGAGAATGACCTCTCAAGGTAGTTTGTAACTCAACCAACTTATTCGCATCCAGAGTCTCTCTAGATCTCCATATTTTTTCGCACAAGAACCATTGCTTCTCAAAATATTCATCTCCCTTACCCCAAAATTATGGGTATAGGGCAATCGAAACTCCCGCATGACCAACCATTTTTTATCTTGGTGCTCTAACCAAAATGAAACCTAATGATCCTTCTTGCGATCTACCAGGGGATCCCAATATCCTCTCTATGCTTAGATTTCCTGGTGGTGACTGACTAACTAATTGTACTAGAACAGAACTAGCATGAGAAGGTAGTATCGAACTTACCACTTGTATAAAAGACACTTGGGGTATGGGTGATTCAGGAATGGCGCCACTAGCTTCAGGGAATTTTTCTTTTATCTGGGGGGTCTCGTTTTCTTCTAGTGGAGCAGTCTTTTCAGCTGGATTCCCAATCTCTCCTGTAGTCGGGGCTGAATCTTCCTTTTCTTCTTCAAGATTCATGTCAGCTTCCTTCTCTATTACATCTACACTTTCTCCTTCTCATCCAACCTCCTGGGGACTTCTTTCTCTCTGCACTTCTCTCTCACTTAATATTTGACTATCCAGTCTTTCCCGTCTTCTCATCTTTCGCAACACTTCCATCTGTCTTTTGACACAGATGCCACCTCTCTGCCTCGACAGACTCTCTGTGCTGACCTCCCAGTCTTAAGGATTGTTCTAATTTCAACTTCTCGAGCTCTATTAGCTCTTTCGATTCCCACTGGAATCTCTGTTAAAACCTAATCCACAGGTCCTTCCTTTGTCTTCATGGCCCGAATGCGACTGTGAATATTTCCCCCCCCCCAAGAAATGCAAACTATGGGTGTCGGGGTTTCTTAATTCTTGATGTCACGAGAACCACTGTTCTCGCGATCTCTTGATCACCAATCTTTCGATCTGTTGAAATGCCTCTGTCGGTGACTAGCCCTCAGGGATAAGTCTTGGACCATACAACCACTTCACATATGACCCTGACCTTATTTTTGGGTTTTGCAACCCAAGCGCTCGACCTCTCGTCCACTGGGTCTCCGAAATGTCGATCCACGAAAAGCTAAAATGTCGATATGGCACTCCTCGGCTTCCTATTTCTTCTTCGCGATTTCGAGTTTCGAAAAACCGAAATACCTTGGATCCTTGTCCTCAGAACTTTCGAAGTTCCAATTCCCGATTACCGAACTGACGTTAGCTGGCCCTGGAAATTTCTGCCTTGATCATGATCAATGACTATGATCGTCCGCTAGACCAATGGTCCTGATTAAATCTCGGGATATCGCGACTTGCAACTCCTTGATGACACTATCCCTTATCTCTCGATATCCCAATGTCTGGATCTCTGAAGCAGATGATCACGTGACACGCGTTCACTCCCAGACGAATGACTCAGGTTCCCTTCTTGCTAATTCAGAACTTTCGGCATGGACTGCCCGAATTCTCTTCCTCAGGGACTCCAAAATCCTGAATGCTAATATCCTGATACACCGACGCCTTTTCGGGACTTTTGTATCCACTTCTCTTCACTTAGGGGTTAAACCACACACAACTTTCTGTTGATCCAACGGCTAACGGGTTGTAAGCTCTAGATCTGACAATTCAGATCCATCCATCCTGTGCACTCCTCCTCCTGCTTGCGCTTTTCTTCCTGGACTTGGAAGAATTTTGAAATCTCAAAGGCCTCAACCTTTGCTTCGTCCCTCTGTGAACTCTTCAATTAGTTCTAGGGCTCCTGCACTCCTTGCAGTTATGGCTCAGTGTGCAGAATGCACTACTCCTCCTGAGCTTATCCTTCACTCAAGCGATCTCTTGCTGAGTCCTTTAGGGTGTTCAGCAACCCTGTGAAGGTCCCTCAGTGAATTCTTCCTCCAAAATACAGAACTCACAAAGTTCTCTTCTTGTTCCTGTCTGCACACTATCTCAATGCCCTCCTGGAAAAGTATCTTCTTACAGAACGTCCAATAGTTCTGTCCTCTTCTGTGTACTCCTTACACCTGCTCAATTCCCTCTTGGCAGAGGTCTTAGAATTCTTAGTGATTCTTGCTTTAGTTTGAACTCACAGCAGAGTTCTTCCTCAGCACTCTGTGCCTGTGCTCAATGCCCCCTTGGCTGAGCTTTACAGAACTCAAAGAGAGTTTCTATCTACAACTGTGTCTTTCTTATACATAGTCTTTCCCACTTATACAACTGTGTATTCCTCCCGAGTTGTTGATTCCAACTTTTTTGCCCACCTGGCATGCCTTTGTCTGACTCCGCAGAGTTCAGAAGTGCATCAATGCACCGGTATCCAGAGACTACAATACTTTGTCATGCCCTCCTGGCATGAAACCTCAAAGACCTCTCAAGCCTGAAGCCAAACAAAACCCTTGCAAATGCCTAACATACATCTATAGCATACATTCATGTCATATAAAGAACACTCTCAGACATTCATTTAACACCAAAATTATGCAGGAAAAACTGTTGTTTATATAAAAAATGGCAAATGCCTATTTACAATGGTGTTCCTGAGCATGGCCTGTAACAAGGTCTCGGCTCCTTCCCTATCTCACACTCTACTATTCTTATGCTCACTCCCCCAAAAATGAGATCTCACTTGATATTTTACTTGAGGGGCTCTTCAAGTTCTTCCCTCCAACCTACCTACCTTATTCAATGGCATTGAATGGGCTGTCTAGTCCGTAATATGGATCTAAATCTTAGCCTTACAAACATTAAAGGCCTACCTACTCTAATGCCTACACAAAGGCATGACTTCATGGCTCAACAACCTAAAACATTTAATTACATTCAATTAATTACATTCATTCGAATAAAAAACGAAGGTTTCGCCTCTCTTCAACAATTGAATGCATGCGCTTGACGTGGCGGGCTGGCTGGCTGGCTAACATGAAGAGATGCTCTTGCATCATACTCCTCAGCTAAAAAATTCATGAGCCCCTGCTCATGAGCTTCCCCTCTCAACTATGGAAATCCTCCTGGATCCCAAACAAATATCTGGAGTTGTTCATATGCTCCATCTCCCTGCTGTCGTTGCCGTTGCTGCTTCTGCGCTGTTGTTGCTGCTTCTTTCCTTCTGCTCAGCCTCTCCTTGTTGACAGTTTCTTCTGACTGGATCATCAGCTCCCTGATCATGTCGATCACTTTGTCCAGCTGCTCCCGTGGCTGGCTCTGTTCATGCAGTCTCCCCAGCTGCAATTTTTTTTTGCAAATGGACAGATCACCGTGATCTCCCATGCCTTCTTCATCTGCTGCCAACTTCACCTGCTGAATGTGCACGCTTTGCACCTTTACCCTTCTCTCCAGGGCTTCAATCTGTTCATACAAATCAACCAAACTAATGTTGTTTGCTGCTTCTTCTTCTTCTTCTTGGGTAGCTTCAGATATCTGCTCTAATTCTTCTCTGACAGTCACATCTGGTTGTCTTTCTCTCACTGTTGCTATTTCAATTGCAACACTAATTTTTTCCTCCTTTCGGGTAAATGGTAGGAATATTTCAATTCCCCCAATCATTAGAAGATTCTCCCGATCTTACTCCTCTTCGATCAGCTTCGTCTGTTGATCTAAATTCTCCTGCTCATCCCTGCTCACCTAGCAATATGGTATTTTCTTGCTGCTTCCCTGGCAGACTATGAGATCAACCGATCCCTTCTTCATCAGAAACCCTTGTTGGACTGAACTCACCTCTGATTCCATGATACTTTCAGATAGTCTCGTATTCTTATCTCTTCCCACCTGGCAATTTCAGATGCTTCCACGGCCCTCCTAGAAGTCTTTGAGATCCCGCAATGACCTCATTTCATTGCCCAGCTAGTAATGTGAAATTCCTTGGCTGTCCTCCTGATAGTCCGTGAGATCTTTAGTTGATCTCAGCTCCTTTCCCACCTGGCAATTTGAAATTTCCTCTCTGCCCTTTTGGCAGTTCTTGAGATCTTCGGCCGATCCTATTTCACTGAGATCTCTCCCAGTCTCCAGTTCACATATCCGAACCCCTTATTCTGGTCTGTTGAGGTTTTCAGCATGCCTCAACCACCTTCTTAACAACCTATGCTATCTTCTAGCCATCAACTCTTTGACTGGCCATTTTACCTTTGTCTTCATGGGCCATTCGTGTACCCATCTTGACCTGGTATTCTGTTGCATCTGCAATTCAAGCTCTTCCATTCTTTGCCTGATGTTGGCAAGTTCTTTCCCCCTTTCGGCTATGCTCATCATCTCTAGGATTTTCCTTCTAGCATATGTACGGACTTCAGTAGCCATATTGTTGTCTCTATCTTCCCTCCTGGAAAATCTGTTGTTCACTCCTGCAAGAAATCATTTATAGAGTCTCTAGCACTCTGTCTCCTTTTGTCTTCTCCCTCCGCTTGAAATATACAAACAGAGTTCTAGCTCTGATACCACTTTGACATGGATGCCACCTCTCTGCCTCGACAGAGTCTCTGCGTTGACCTCCCGGTCTTAAGGATCGTTCTAATTTCACCTTCTCGAGCTCTATTAGCTCTTTCGATTGCTATTGGAATCTCTGTTAAAACCCGATCCACAGGTCCTTCCTTTTTCTTCACGGCCCGAATGCGACCGTGAACATTTCCCCCCTCCCAGGAAATGCAAACTACTAGTGTTGGGGTTTCTTAATTCTCGATGTCACGAGAACCACTGTTCTCGAGATCTCGCGATCACCGATCTTCTAATCTGCCGAAACGCCTCTGTCGGTGACTAGTCCTCAGGGCTAAGTCTTGGCCCACACAACCACTTCACATATGACCCTGACCTTATTTCAGGGTTTTTCAACCCAAGTGCTCGACCTCTCATCCACTGGGTCTCCGAAATGTCGATCCATGAAACACCGAAATGCCGATATGGAGATCCTCATCTTCCTCTTTCTTCTTCGCGATTTCGGGTTTCGAAACACCGAAATACCTTGGATCCTTGTCCTCGAAACTTCCAAAGTTTCGATTCTTGATTACCAAAGAGACGTTAGCTGGCCCCGAAACTTTCTGCCTTGATCAAAATCAATGACTATGATCGTCCGCTAGACCAATGGTCCTAATTAAATCTCGGGATCTCGCAACTTGCGACTCCCCGATGACACTATCCCTTATCTCTCGATATCCCAGTGTTTGGATCTCTGAAGCAGATGATCACGCAACATGCATTCACTCCTAGACGAATGAATCAGGTTCCCTTCTCGCTAATTTGGGACTCTCAGCGCGGAGTGCCTGAATTCTCATCCTCAGGGACTCTGAAATCCTGAATGTCGATATCCCGATACGCCGACGCCTTTTCGGGACTTTCGTGTCCACTTCTATGTGCTTCGGGATTAAACCACGTGCAACTTCTTGTCGATCCAACAGCTGAAGGGTTGTGAGCTCTAGATCTAACAATTCAGATCCATCCTTCCTATGCACTCCTCCTGCTACTTGCGCTTTTCTTCCTGGACTTGGAATAATTTCGAAATCTCAAAGGCCTCAACCTTTGCTTCGTCCCTCTGTGAACTCTTCAATTAGTTCTAGGGCTCCTGCACTCCTTGTAGTTACAACTTCATGCGCAGAACGCACTACTCCTCCTGAGGTTATCCTTCACTCAAGAAATCTCTTGCTGAGTCCTTCAGGGTGTTAAGCAACCCTGTGAAGGTCCCTCAGTGAATTATTCCTCCAAAATACAGAACTCACAGAGTTCTCTTCTTGTGCCTGTCTGCACACTGTCTCAATGCCCTCCTGGCAGAGTATCTTCTTACAGAACGTCCAATAGTTCTGTCCTCTTCTGTGTACTCCTTACACCTGCTCAATGCCCTCCTGGCAGAGCTCTCAGAATCCTTAGTGATTCTTTCTTCAATCTAAACTCACAGCAGAGTTCTTCCTCAACACTCTGTGCCTGTGCTCAATGCCCCCTTGGCAGAGCTTTACAGAACTCAAAGAGAGTTTATGTCTGCAACTGTGTCTTTCTTATACACAGCCTTGCCTCCAAGGTTTTCAACAACCTTGAGGTCTTCCTCCTGAGTTGTTGATTTCAACTTCTGTGCCCACCTAGCACACCTTTGTCTGACTCCGCAGAGTTCAGAAGTGCATCTATGCACCGGTATCCAGAGACCGCAGTACTCTGTCACACCCTCCTGGCATGAAACCTCAAATACCTCTCAAGCCTGAAGCCAAACAAAACCCCTACAAATGCCTAACATACATCTACAACATACATTCATGTCATATAAAGAACACTCACAGACATTCATTTAACACCAGAATTATGCAGGAAAAACTGTTGTTTATATAAAAAATGGCAAATGCCTGTTTACAATGGTGTTCCTAAGCATGACCTATAACAAGGTCTCGACTCCTTCCCTATCTCACGCTCTACTATTCTTGTGCTCACTCCCCCAAAAATGAGATCTCACTCGATATTTTACCCGAGGGGCTCTTCGAGTTCTTCCCTCCAACCTACCTACCCTATTCAATGGCATTGAATGGGTTGTCTAGTCTGCAATCCGGAACTAAATCTCAGCCTTACAAACATTAAAGGCCTACCTACTCTAATGCCTACACAAAGGCATGACTTCATGGCTCAACAACCTAAAACATTTAATTACATTCAATTAATTACATTCATTCGAATAAAAAATGAGGGTTGTGCCTCTCTTCAGTAATTAAATGCATGCACTTGACGTGGCTGGCTGGTTGGCTGGCTGACATGAAGAGATTCTCTTGCATCATCTTTCCTCTCCTTCTCCTAGTTCAACCTCTTTCCTCAACTTCTCATACTATCTTGTTGCTTTCTTGATCTTTTCGTGCCACCACCTCTCAACTATGGTGGCTCTTTTCAAGGCTCGCTCATATATTGAGTCCATTTCTTGTTGGTTTCCCCCATTTGTCAAAGAACCCTTCGCCTATCTCAAGCCATGACTCTACCCCAGCCTCATCTTACCCCAAGTGAGAGTGTTTATGCTGCCATATCAATCAGGGGCATAGTTAGCATCCCCTCTTCCATCAAGAAAACTTTAATCCATAGGGGGATTTCTCTCAAAATTCTTCCCCTTGCATCTTTCTTGAAAATCGCCTCTTCTCACGAAAAATATTGGTGGTTCTCAGCTGCAAACTCGATAATGTATCCTTCTAATGTGGTATTGACCTAGAAATCAATCGCTCGTGTGACTAGACAATCCAACCGATGGAGTGTTGCAATCTTTTATGTGTCCCAAGTACAGATCCTCTTGACTCGTTCATGGAACTTTAGAGCTTGTTGGAGCCTCTTATCCAGTGGAAAAGTTCTTCTAGGAACTTAAACCATAATATCTCGTATTGGTCGCTCGATCTTTCTGAGTAAAAGAATGCATCACAAGTATCTTCCACAGATTTTCCCCTCAGCTCTGCTTCTTTCCATATGAAGGTGTCATATTTCCTTTCCCATCATTGGTCAATATTATATCTGTGAATCTACAGAAGCATCCTCCCTATAGGTTCCCTCTTAACGCAGGTCCCAATAACGCAACCATTTTGTTGGTGCAAGTTTTATTAGACTGAGGTCCTTCTCAGGTTACCAGCAAAAGGTACCGAGTAGTCTAGAGCGTTGGAATTTTCATCTCCTCCGAAGAGAAGAAATCTCACCCAAAGAACTGTTGAGACAAATAGATAGGCAAGGGTAAGGAAAAGACTTAGGAGGATTCATAGAACCTTTAGGGTTCATCCTGATCTTGCGCAAGACATCTAACTATCAAACAGATCAGAACCTCATGTGTGCAAGAATTGAACCTACTGATGTTGCAGAAAATCATTTAAACATAGAACCATCATGAGGAACTTATAAACCATAAATAAGTACTGTAATCCATGAGTAAAAAACAAGAAGACAGATCATATTTTGAAAATTTATATCCTTCCTTATATTATCTTCGAAATATTTCTTCAATTAGAAGTTCAGAACCATATAGTAGTGATCTATTATAGACTCTTTGCTCTGGAATCATGTCGTAGATCTCTAGTCTCAAAAGGGTTACAGATTACATTACAGACTTAGAACTTTTCTTGACTCAACTAACAAAAACCCTGTAGAGAGGGGAAGATTAGACTAAACATAATCATAATTTGATCGAACAACAACAACAACCGAATGAATCGACATCAAACCCTTTTACAATTATGCTTATCCTTATATATAAGCTAGGTTATGTCTTATGTCTTTGCTTGCATGCTTTCTTGTTCTGTTGCAACCACTTTTTCTTAGCTGGCATTGCACTGCCCTTTTTGCAATTGGTTTTTGTTGCTCTTTCTTGCTTTGTTTTCCAGCTTCTTTTGAAGCTTGCACAACTCGTACTAGGACAAAACTTGTGCAATTCCTTATCCCAAAAACGAAGGGTCCAACACCCCTGACACTAGATACAGTTTTACGGTTGCTGCCAATCATCCTTCAAAATTCCCCAACCAAGGGCAGTCTTGAGTCTCATCGCATCTTGACTTCATCCATGTTACCTATCAGTACCTAATATCATCTCAGTGGATTTCACGAATCCCTTTTCTTCTTGGATTCATGTCTCCCTTTCTGTCAACATCAACAAAGTTTCTAGAAGGGAGACAATATCTTGACTCTCATTACCTTTACAATGAGGAGTTTCAGACGACACAAAGAGAATCATCATTGCTCTTTGATTCCATTGACCCCCATAACATCTGAAGTCAGCAAAATCTCATGTTACAATGGATATTACTATGTGACTATTGCAGTTGTTTCATACCAGCTGAAGACCTCTAAATTCATTAGGCCATCAATGCATACTAGTCATCGACAATTCTTACAGTCGTCCTTGTCTCACTTCATACTACATTCACCATTCAGAATGGTCATCTATCGTTATCAACCGCCCTTGAGGGCGCTGCAGTTATCTACATCAACATACATCTTCAGTTACAGTCTCACATTTCGGTTACATGACACGAGCATGGAGCATGCCTACCTTATTTGTACACATATTTTATTTTTCTCCCTAGAGAAAGGTTTGGGTCCCACAATTTTCCCTCTCCCTCCAGTGGATCGCTCTTGTAGTTCCTTTCAACACTCTTCATTACAATGGGACTTTGAGTAAAAGAAACATTGATGTATTTTTTCTATACATATGATCCTAACCTCACACATCAGGGAGCATCTGTTATCACTAAAATTGTGTTTGCAACATTGCATGAAAATGGTTAAAAAAAGACAACCATGCCAACAATAATTAGTTCACCTACAACATTGAAATGTATTCAAAAGGAAAAAGACTATGAAATTGGGTCAAAAATTGAAATGCAAAAATTCACCAAAGGAAGCACACGCACAGTACACAGTGTGCGCGGACCAACAAATCCCTCAGAGTGCACAATGCACCAAGTGTGTGAGTGTGTACAAAAAAAGCCACACACTTCTATGAATGACGCATGTATGGATCTTGTCGGTCTCCCAACCACTTATGGACCACCTCCCAACCTGATTTGACCTTCATATCTGAGATAAATTCGAATGAGGGGCTAGTCAAGGACTAGAGGGTGCCCTAAAAGGCCCCTTGGTCACACTAAGAACCAATTACATTTTTCCTTGAAGAAATGCTATAAATAAGAGCCATGGGTGCACTAAGAAACCAAGATCTTCATTGTATTTTTATGCTGCAAGAATTCTCCCTCGAGAATCCTCTTTTCTCTTTGGAGCCTTCAAACATCATTGCAATAGGTCATTCCACTCACCTCTTCAGGGAATAGGCATTGATTTTCTTCACCATTTTCCATTTTCTTCCATTGTAAGAAGAGCTCTCCATTAGGGAACTCAAGAGCCCTCCCAAGGAGGAAGAGGGGACTCATAAGTCCTCATATTTCTCTACGATGTTTATCCTACTAATCTATTGATCCATTGGTATCATTATGTTGGTCATTGGTTTATTTTTATGGTTATAAGTTTCTCATTCTTTATAAATTTTATTTATTAGTTATTTTAGTTTGTTTCCTTGTTTATTACATGTGTTTGGCTTGTTTAACCCACTCACAAACTTTTGTCTTGTCTAGCAGGCTCATCTAGACATGCAAGTGTTGTTGTTTTTCTCACCCAAGTGAAAAAACCAACACAACAACATCAATGAATGTCACTCAAAATAGTCATTGGTGGTCGAGGTCAAAGACACGGAGCCAAACCCGGATTTAGAATCTGATCCAGAAAATATTGAAAACAGATAGATCATCGATGCAGACCCCACTGCTATTGTCGTGAACAAAAAAAATCATCTGGAAGAACTAGTAGATTCTGAATAGGGGGAGTGCCTCTTTCATTCATAGATGTGGGTGAAGGGGACCCCATTTCATTTCATTGTTGATAATGGCAACCAAAAGAACCTCATCTCAGCTAAGGTCATCAAACATATGGGGTTGTCGATAACACCACACTCGCAACCATACAACATTGGTTGGCTTCACTAGGGACAATATCTTCGCGGCAGCTAACAATGTCGCCTATCCTATGGCATCCATCCCTTCAAGGATGAGGTAGTGTGTGATATTTCCCCTCTTGATGTCTATGATGTTTTTTTGGGCCAACCATATCTGTGGAAACGTCATGTTGTCTATGAGTATAGACCCCATAGTGTCATTATTACTCTGGAGGTCAGCTCTATAGGATACCAGAGGTATTTTTGACTACTGCTCCCCCAAAACAACAACACAAGGTAATCTCTCATACTTCAAAATTCAATTTCTTCATAGTCTATTCAAAGGATGTATAGAATACCACTACAACCACTGTAGCCTCAACACCTTCTATCCAACAAAAATAGATTGTCAAAGATACAAGAGATATTGTTTCTTCACCTACAATGGTGCCTACAGAATTCCCCATCCAACCCAGAGATAATAGGTTGGTGGAACAGATTCAACCCCTCCAGTAATAGGTTTGTGATAGTATTCCACAAGACAAGAAGCACAACTTCTCCAACAAGGAACACAACTCACCAAGCTTCAGATTTAGGAAATGATTTCCCCTCTTCCTTGGGCACTCAACGTAATGGATACCATTTCTTCCTAAGGGGGGAGGATTGATCCAGGTGGATATTGGTGGCCACCCACTTGTTCCAACTGGATCCTCTTGTCAAATTTTAGTACAACACGTTCTTTTGTACTTCTTTTTAATTGTGGGGTATACACTTGCGAGGATGTTTGAATCCCTACACATCTTCCAAGTGGATATTGGTGGCCTCCCACGTAATCCAACTAGCTTATTTTGTATGTTTTCATGTCAACACATATTACTGTACTTCGAGGGCTCTTTTGGGCCCCTAAAAAATGTTATTTTGGCTCACCATAGTGAAACTGTAGAAGAAGTCAGAGTTTGATTACGTAATGTGTATTTCTCTAAAATCCCTTTCCAATGATCTATCGTGTGCCTAAAATGGAGATCGTATACAAAAGTTACGAACCAGGGAAGTTAATGCACTAACTTACCCAAATGGGGCCCACATGACTTTTGGCGTTCATCTCCTAAAGTTAGGTTTTTGGATGTCTAGGGTTTTGGAATTTCTGCTTATCATAAAAAGGCCTTCAGAGCCTCATTGTAATCATCTTTTGGCGAATGACCATAGTCATCACATCTCTTCTTAAAGATAAATCTTCCACTATTCTAGCGAGTCTTGCACTCTGTATTTTTATAGTCTCTTTACAATTCTTTCATTAATATAAATAAGTATTGTTGTGTTTTTTTGTTTCTTGCAATTTCCATGAGCATTTCATTGTAATTTCTCTACTTTCATTTCATTCCAAAAATAAATCTAGATCATATTCCCCATGTGGTAAAGCTATGTGTAGGATTTATTCTTACTTTCACATTGTGATAGTCACTAACCCAACACAATAACCTAATCCATCCCTCTAACTTAACACATCTAAACCATGAACATAACCCACCCAAGCCCACACACCAAACTCACGCACCTTCAAGGAAGCTTCAATCTCTAACTACGTTACACTGAACATGGCCCTAACCACTACTTTAATAACATGCTAACCCACTACCCCATAGGACCCACTAGCATACCTTGGACCATGACCTATGACCTTGTAACCTACCCTCATGTGACTAAAAAACTCAAAATTTCCACTATATCTCACTCACATGTTAAATTTTTTCTATGCACGATGACTTGTGCAGTAGCCTAGGGCTCTACGAATGACCCATGATCCCCAAAGACAAATGTTATGGCCTAAGGCCCTTGTGTCGAGCCTCAGACCATATTTTAAAACTTAATAACTATCCCTAATGGCTTGTCTTAGGTGACATATGCCTTGGATTTCTATAGTTGGGTGGAAGATCATTCATAAGTAGCAAGCGCCCTGCACTATCTTTGGTTGAAAGATAAGTGTTATATATCTATTAAAGTATTCTAACTACTTTGTGTCATGATTATGAATATATGTGTCATGAGTGGTTTGATTAAAGACATGATAGACTAGTTGTTTCATGATGTTTTTATTAATGGTGTTGTTAGTGGATTAATTGTCTCGTATTTGGGAGTGTATGGGTGGAGACATTACATTCATGTTTAAAAGACCTAATATTAAAATAAATATATGATAGTTTAATTATTATTATATGTTGGATGTCATTTTTTTTCATTTTAATTTATTAGTGTGTGACTTACATATACATGTTGCACATATTATTCCACTAGCTTGTATGAACACTAAGAGATGCAACAAAATTTATATTTCTAAATAGGCTTGGGCTAGTGTCATATCATACTTACTAAAGGCGTTGTCTAACAATTCTATAAAATGCTTTTTTTTTTCTTGAGAATATAACAACAAAAATATGCATGAAATCACTATTTTTTATTGTTTAAAATCCATTTCTAAATGCATAAATGGATTTAGCATGCTGAAAACCCCTAGGGAACTTAGATTATACAGAAATAATCGCTCAAATTTGCGGATCTAACAATTTATCGCCTGATCTTGGGCAAATGTTCTTGAAAAATATTGCCAAAGAAGAGTCATTTCATAGAATGTTTAGACGATGACCTTACTAAATGGATGGGATGGAGGGGAGGTGAATGATGGTTGTGCATGTGTATGCTCTAGTACTCTGAATGTCTAAAGTGGTTGATGGGGATCATCTAATTTTATTTATGCCAAAGAAATTTCCAAGGAAGGGATTTTCACCAAATTTTGGTCGTCCTAAACCACTGGGTTTGAAACAATCATGTATGATATATCTCTAATTTTAAACAAATCATAGATGAAATTTTCCATAAAACTGTAAGATTTATTGGAGTAAATATTTCGAAATATTAAATGTATTTTTAAAAAACAAAAAAGTTCATCTTATTGGGTTAAAAATAGTAAGCAAAAGAGTAATGCAATTTCCATTCCTTAACAAGTTCCAAATATTGAACTCTAAACTTCAATGCATCCTTATTTTAAGTTGGATGAAAAAAATTGACATCAGTCATATTTTTATTCGAAGGGGTTTATGATAGCAAAGTCATATTTTTATTCCCTTCACATGTCGAAATGCTGCTATTTGTCCTAGCACAATCAAGGAACCTCATATCTACCAAAATAGGATAATATCAAAATAAGAAGCTCAAAACAGTACCAAATACTTTCAAAACAACATCCAATCGGAGTCTCACAGAGAAAAATATTTGTCTGAGACGTGCGGATTTCAAACCCCTTATTACGGATCTCCAACAACTGAAAAATGTTTGATTTTGAGAAATGATAATGCTAAATTAGATAATAAAAAAATTTCAATACATATTATTTATTAGTGGAGTCAGATAGCTTCAAGTCGTTCAGGTTTTTAAATGAACTCAATCGCTTGAATGGTACACCAAAGAACATAAAAGAAGTAGTAGACAACCAGTCTGAGGAGAAAAAAATTGGAGAGGAGGCTACATGACAACAAATTTTATGATAGCAGAGTCATATTTTTATTCGGAGGGGTTTATTGTTTATACGTGGACAGTTTCGGCTCAATAGTAAGGGTTTCAATAGTAAGGGTTTAAATTTTTTACGTCTCAAATTAAAAAATGATTTTATTTTTTTTTAATTTGAGAAGTAAATATATATCTTTTTCCACTAAAGAGCATGGAA